>JBAMCF010000441.1:0-24231 GCA_037075285.1 Drosophila lutescens
ATATTTGGCATCTTCACGATACTGTCCGATGGGGTCTTCTATCAATTTATGCGATGTTCTTCTTCTTGTCGATAGAGATTACAAATTAATACAGCCCTTCCGTCCTGTCAATTTTTCTTTGGTTGGTTATTGGTTGTCGGATTATTTGATTGTAGTTTTTTGGTTGGTTTTGTAGTTTGGGTTGTTTTAGCTGTTTTCGGATTTATTTAATTTTTTTTGTGTTCTTGAAATTTTGAGATTTAGATCTTCAGTCCACCAACTAATCAACTTAATGGATTGTTTCATTTATTGATTTCCATTACACGATTACTGTTTGGTGTTGGATGTTTTAATTTTTCCAATTTTTCTTGGCTGCGCGAGTTCCGTTGTAAATTTAACTTTGTTTTTCATTAAATTTTTATTTTTGGACTTTTTAATGACACAGCCCCACGTTGGGCGCCAATTAAATTTGATCTTATTGGTTGATTAAAAAAAATATAATTTTTATTTTTTAATTTTACTTTATTGGTGCCGACATTAATTCACTAACTTAACAACACATCAAGACACTTTCACTTAAGATTATTTTTTAAGACCGTTCCCGGTTTCAATCCGAATAAGACTAACTCCTGAATTCTAAAATCTTCTCTAACGAACCTCGGCCAGAAGATTTTCTTTTTAAAGCTTCTAGAATTTTGATATTTGTTTGAAATAAAAGCTTATGCTGAAACTGTCGCATCTCATTGGGAAATTAAATTATGCTGATCGATGCAATTTTGATTGCAAATTGGAACACAATACTTTTGGCTTTGAACGTGAGAGTTTGGCTTCGAAAGGAAGCTGTTGTTTAATTTACGATAGGTTTATTTGTCTTAGCAGAACGGTCAAGAGCGGCCCTCGAAGTTAATGATAAAGGCGAAGGCAGAATCATAAGCAAAGGCAATGTAGCTGAGATTGAATTTAAAAATTTGTTTATTAATTCCATAATTGGATAACTCGCACACGTGTCTTCTCCCAGCGCAAACAATTGTGGGACAAGTGGAAGTAGTAGAGGTTCTGGAAACCACTCAGGATCAAGACGCAAACGATGAGGCAACTTCCCACAATGAGGAAGTACCCCCGAGTTGCCACTCCCCTTCGCTCCAAGTGGACGGCCTTGATGAACCGCGTCCAGCGAGTGTTTTCCCGAAGCGATGACGACTCCGGGCATACCAACCTAACCCGACATGTGATCGATACGGGTCAATCTAGGCCTATCGAACAACCAGTGCGTCGTCTTGCGCTGGCAAGGAAGGCTGAGGTGGAAGAACTGGTTGCCGACATGAAGCTAAGAGGCATAATTCGCCCGTCCACGAGCCCGTGGGCCTCCCCGGTCGTCCTAGAAAAGAAAAATGGACGGTTCCACCCGGTTCTGTCACCATATCACCGATCCCCTACCAAGGATGGATGACATCTTAACCACGATGCACGGCGCATGTTGGATCTCCACGATGGACCTTCAGAGCGGTTACTGGCAGGTGGAAATGGACGAGGCCTCAAGAGCTAAGACTGCTTTTACGTGTGATGCCGGCCTCTTCGAATTTAACGTGATGCCGTTTGGCTTGACCAACGCGCCAGCGACCTTTGTTTTTTGGTATAAGCCGAAGTAGGCACATTTTTTTAATTCACAAGAAAATAGTTCTTATTTTCATGTTTGTCGTCATATAGTTAAAGAAAAAGAATCCTTAAATCTGAGCCACAGTGGGGCATGTTACTTCATCTGGGTTAATATATATTATAAAAGTCGCCCGTGTCTTTCACGGCCGAGAATCCATAAGTCCGCCGGGTGTCGTCTACGGAGACTACGTCGGCCCAGTGGTGTGGCAAGACGTATAGCCAGGCGGTCAGAATGCACCAGAAGCCGATCCCTGTATCGATTCGAGAACTGAGTTATCATCTCAGTAACTGTTGGTACTCCTGTGTCACGAAATAAAACGCTATATTCGACGTAATGATGCCACTTCACCCCAAGCATCCTCCTTAGTGCTTTGGTGATGCAAGTCTGAACTCTTCTTAGCGACGTGTCGCAAGCGGTGCCCCAGCATGTTATTCCCCAATTTAGGGTCGGGAGAACAATGGCTTTAAAGAGCCGTACCTTGGCCTGAAGGGATAATCCGCTATCTGAGCGAAGTAGCCAGTCCATTTTGTCTAGTTTCGTCCTTGGTGACCCACAGACACGGTCAATCTGACCCTTCCAGCATAGACGGCGGTCTAAGGTAACACCGAGGTACGTTACTTTCTGCTCGTGCTTAAGTCTATCACCATCCAAGTAAAGACTACGGGATCGGCCAGGTCGAAGAGCAAAGGTGGCGTGTTGCATTTTATCAACGTTCAGCGCAATATTCCATCGAGAGGCCCAACATTCAAACTCGTTCAAGAATGTCTGGACACGCCACGAGGCCGAGGAGGGGGTGCTGCCAGTAGCTAGGAATGCACTATCATCTGCATAGGTGGCAAGAAGAGTACCACTAACCACTGGGTTTGGGAGATCCGAAGTGTAAATTGTGTACAGAACCGGATTGTGTACAGAACGAATTAGACGTAGTACAGAAAGATGTCCACGAATGTCAACAGCAAACATCATATTGTCCAGAAATGACACAATGAGCTTCCAGAGTCCCTCAGGCAATAGTGGCATTAATTTGTAGAATAGACCTTCATGCCAAACCCTGTCAAAAGCCTGTTTGACATCAAGAAAACAGCCGAGCAGTATTTATGACCTTCTAAGGCATCTAGAATATGGTTCACGACTCTGTGAACCTGTTCGAGTGGCGACTACGGAAACCAAATTTATATTGAGCACCTGCAAGGGTGTATAAATTATGTTTTGTTGGCGGCCTGCAGCTTGCGGTTGCCTCCCGTAGGTGCAGGAGGATGTGTTAGCTGCTGGTCGCACCAGTTGAAGCCCGCTCGGTAGTGCGGGGGAGGAGGGGGCCTTATCTTGTTCCACGTATGTGGAGATCGGGGATCCCTCGGTGCAGTCAGAGCCGCATGGCTAGGCCTTCACAATTGCTGATTAGGATGACTTATGTTGGGGGGTAACTGCCCCTTCGCCTGCTGGCCTAGAGACTCAGTCAGCGCAAAAATAAGAGAGATCTAACGGCGGTTGCCGGAGTTTTGCAAAGCTATAGAACTTGTGTTCTTTATTCTTACAGAGCTTGAAGCGAACTAACTTAGAGTTGACAAAGAATGAAATTCATAGCGGCCACGCAAATATGCTGTGTTTGCCGGCTATGCACGAGCATCCGCTGACGCGGCATTTGGCCGCCGCTGGGCTTCGGACATTCGGTCATCGCCTCCGTCCGGTTACCTACTTAGTTAACTACTCCCCGCTCAAGATTGAGGCCGCCCTCGGCCGACCCTATTTCAGCGATCACCCTTCTTAGTTGGACCGCAGATCTTCTGGCACCGGTGAGTCGCATGTAGGTTAGGCCGACACAAATCAATGCGCAACATATTACTCCTGTAATTAGCGCTACCATGTGTGTCTGATTGGTGTTGATTATACTCGTTACTCGTAGAGTAAAAGGGTATATTGTATATTATGAATAACAAAAGTTTGTTGAAACAGAAGAGTATTCGTGAAGTCATGTAATTGGCGATGGACGAGGGTTGCTTTAGAAATGTGTTTGATGAATTCGTGAAGCCATGTGTTGGGCGATGGACGAGCAATGTTATTGATGAATTCGTGAAGCCATGTGTTGGGCGATGGACGAGCAATGTTGTTGATGAATTCGTGAAGCCAAGTGTTGGGCGATGGACGAACGAAATGCGCACAGTCAATGTGTTTGACGGTGGTTTTAAAAGATGGCTAATAAAAGCCTGGTTTTGTATTTTGAATTACGAAGTTATGATTTTAACTAAACAATGTATAACTTGAAAATGTTTAAATGATATTTTGCTTGGAAATGTAATTGAAAGAAATGGTTGATAAGAGAATGTCACACGAGATATGTTTATATAACCTAAGACATGTTAAATATAGAAGTAAAGTTAGGTTATGGAATAATATATGAACTTGAGACTATGTGGCTAAGTTTTCAATAAAATTATAAAGTTGGAATGAAACTGAGATGTTTACTGTAGACACGAGGACGTGTATATGTCAGAATGGCCGTGTCGGAGAGGAAGTACTGTAGCATATCGATTGGCACGAGACTTTAAGGTATGACCATGGGTTGTTGGGTGGTGTTGGTAAATACTAGTCCTGGCAGAATGGAGACTCAGTTTTGCGAACTGGGGCTGTGTGTGGCTTCGTATGCGTTGCTAGATCTGGTCTCTTCCTTCTTTTTCTGGTTTCCGGCGTGAAAGGGTCACGCGTAAGTCTAAGAGTTCCGAGCTGTAAGATCTGAAAGACAACGATGAGCAACAAAGGCAACGAAGACTCGCTGCATCCGTCAGGACCGAGTATGGAAAATAAGAAATCGGACGATAACGCGACCAACAACGACGACTTGCACGGGGATGACTTCAATTCCCCGACATATTTATCTTCACGATACTGTCCGATGGGGTCTTCTATCAATTTATGCGATGTTCTTCTTCTTGTCGATAGAGATTACAAATTAATACAGCCCTTCCGTCCTGTCAATTTTTCTTTGGTTGGTTATTGGTTGTCGGATTATTTGATTGTAGTTTTTTGGTTGGTTTTGTAGTTTGGGTTGTTTTAGCTGTTTTCGGATTTATTTAATTTTTTTTGTGTTCTTGAAATTTTGAGATTTAGATCTTCAGTCCACCAACTAATCAACTTAATGGATTGTTTCATTTATTGATTTCCATTACACGATTACTGTTTGGTGTTGGATGTTTTAATTTTTCCAATTTTTCTTGGCTGCGCGAGTTCCGTTGTAAATTTAACTTTGTTTTTCATTAAATTTTTATTTTTGGACTTTTTAATGACACAGCCCCACGTTGGGCGCCAATTAAATTTGATCTTATTGGTTGATTAAAAAAAATATAATTTTTATTTTTTAATTTTACTTTATTGGTGCCGACATTAATTCACTAACTTAACAACACATCAAGACACTTTCACTTAAGATTATTTTTTAAGACCGTTCCCGGTTTCAATCCGAATAAGACTAACTCCTGAATTCTAAAATCTTCTCTAACGAACCTCGGCCAGAAGATTTTCTTTTTAAAGCTTCTAGAATTTTGATATTTGTTTGAAATAAAAGCTTATGCTGAAACTGTCGCATCTCATTGGGAAATTAAATTATGCTGATCGATGCAATTTTGATTGCAAATTGGAACACAATACTTTTGGCTTTGAACGTGAGAGTTTGGCTTCGAAAGGAAGCTGTTGTTTAATTTACGATAGGTTTATTTGTCTTAGCAGAACGGTCAAGAGCGGCCCTCGAAGTTAATGATAAAGGCGAAGGCAGAATCATAAGCAAAGGCAATGTAGCTGAGATTGAATTTAAAAATTTGTTTATTAATTCCATAATTGGATAACTCGCACACGTGTCTTCTCCCAGCGCAAACAATTGTGGGACAAGTGGAAGTAGTAGAGGTTCTGGAAACCACTCAGGATCAAGACGCAAACGATGAGGCAACTTCCCACAATGAGGAAGTACCCCCCGAGTTGCCACTCCCCCTTCGCTCCAAGTGGACGGCCTTGATGAACCGCGTCCAGCGAGTGTTTTCCCGAAGCGATGACGACTCCGGGCATACCAACCTAACCCGACATGTGATCGATACGGGTCAATCTAGGCCTATCGAACAACCAGTGCGTCGTCTTGCGCTGGCAAGGAAGGCTGAGGTGGAAGAACTGGTTGCCGACATGAAGCTAAGAGGCATAATTCGCCCGTCCACGAGCCCGTGGGCCTCCCCGGTCGTCCTAGAAAGAAAAATGGACGGTTCCACCCGGTTCTGTCACCATATCACCGATCCCCTACCAAGGATGGATGACATCTTAACCACGATGCACGGCGCATGTTGGATCTCCACGATGGACCTTCAGAGCGGTTACTGGCAGGTGGAAATGGACGAGGCCTCAAGAGCTAAGACTGCTTTTACGTGTGATGCCGGCCTCTTCGAATTTAACGTGATGCCGTTTGGCTTGACCAACGCGCCAGCGACCTTTGTTTTTTGGTATAAGCCGAAGTAGGCACATTTTTTTAATTCACAAGAAAATAGTTCTTATTTTCATGTTTGTCGTCATATAGTTAAAGAAAAAGAATCCTTAAATCTGAGCCACAGTGGGGCATGTTACTTCATCTGGGTTAATATATATTATAAAAGTCGCCCGTGTCTTTCACGGCCGAGAATCCATAAGTCCGCCGGGTGTCGTCTACGGAGACTACGTCGGCCCAGTGGTGTGGCAAGACGTATAGCCAGGCGGTCAGAATGCACCAGAAGCCGATCCCTGTATCGATTCGAGAACTGAGTTATCATCTCAGTAACTGTTGGTACTCCTGTGTCACGAAATAAAACGCTATATTCGACGTAATGATGCCACTTCACCCCAAGCATCCTCCTTAGTGCTTTGGTGATGCAAGTCTGAACTCTTCTTAGCGACGTGTCGCAAGCGGTGCCCCAGCATGTTATTCCCCAATTTAGGGTCGGGAGAACAATGGCTTTAAAGAGCCGTACCTTGGCCTGAAGGGATAATCCGCTATCTGAGCGAAGTAGCCAGTCCATTTTGTCTAGTTTCGTCCTTGGTGACCCACAGACACGGTCAATCTGACCCTTCCAGCATAGACGGCGGTCTAAGGTAACACCGAGGTACGTTACTTTCTGCTCGTGCTTAAGTCTATCACCATCCAAGTAAAGACTACGGGATCGGCCAGGTCGAAGAGCAAAGGTGGCGTGTTGCATTTTATCAACGTTCAGCGCAATATTCCATCGAGAGGCCCAACATTCAAACTCGTTCAAGAATGTCTGGACACGCCACGAGGCCGAGGAGGGGGTGCTGCCAGTAGCTAGGAATGCACTATCATCTGCATAGGTGGCAAGAAGAGTACCACTAACCACTGGGTTTGGGAGATCCGAAGTGTAAATTGTGTACAGAACCGGATTGTGTACAGAACGAATTAGACGTAGTACAGAAAGATGTCCACGAATGTCAACAGCAAACATCATATTGTCCAGAAATGACACAATGAGCTTCCAGAGTCCCTCAGGCAATAGTGGCATTAATTTGTAGAATAGACCTTCATGCCAAACCCTGTCAAAAGCCTGTTTGACATCAAGAAAACAGCCGAGCAGTATTTATGACCTTCTAAGGCATCTAGAATATGGTTCACGACTCTGTGAACCTGTTCGAGTGGCGACTACGGAAACCAAATTTATATTGAGCACCTGCAAGGGTGTATAAATTATGTTTTGTTGGCGGCCTGCAGCTTGCGGTTGCCTCCCGTAGGTGCAGGAGGATGTGTTAGCTGCTGGTCGCACCAGTTGAAGCCCGCTCGGTAGTGCGGGGGAGGAGGGGGCCTTATCTTGTTCCACGTATGTGGAGATCGGGGATCCCTCGGTGCAGTCAGAGCCGCATGGCTAGGCCTTCACAATTGCTGATTAGGATGACTTATGTTGGGGGGTAACTGCCCCTTCGCCTGCTGGCCTAGAGACTCAGTCAGCGCAAAAATAAGAGAGATCTAACGGCGGTTGCCGGAGTTTTGCAAAGCTATAGAACTTGTGTTCTTTATTCTTACAGAGCTTGAAGCGAACTAACTTAGAGTTGACAAAGAATGAAATTCATAGCGGCCACGCAAATATGCTGTGTTTGCCGGCTATGCACGAGCATCCGCTGACGCGGCATTTGGCCGCCGCTGGGCTTCGGACATTCGGTCATCGCCTCCGTCCGGTTACCTACTTAGTTAACTACTCCCCGCTCAAGATTGAGGCCGCCCTCGGCCGACCCTATTTCAGCGATCACCCTTCTTAGTTGGACCGCAGATCTTCTGGCACCGGTGAGTCGCATGTAGGTTAGGCCGACACAAATCAATGCGCAACATATTACTCCTGTAATTAGCGCTACCATGTGTGTCTGATTGGTGTTGATTATACTCGTTACTCGTAGAGTAAAAGGGTATATTGTATTCGTGCAAAAGTATGTAACAGCTAGAAGGAAGCGTTTACGACCCCATAAAGTATATATATTCTTGATCACGATCACTAGCCGAGTCGATCTAGCCATGTCCGTCTGTCCGTCTGTCCGTCTGTCTGTCCGTCTGTCTGTCTGTCTGTATGAACGCTGAGATTTCGGAAACTATAAAAGCTAGAAGATTGGCGTTTTGCATGCAGATTCTAGGAGTTCCTACGCAGCGCAAGTTTGTTTTAAAAAAGTGCCACGCCCCCTCTAACGCCCACAATCGCTTATATACGATTTTAAAAATTTAAATATTTCGGTAAAAATGCAGTTTTATTGTGTTTATCAATACCTATCGAAATGTAGAAGAAATTTTTCAAATCGGACCATTCGTTAAAAAGTTATGCGTGATCAAAGTTTCTATCTTCATCTCCCTCGCACTCCCTTTACCTGAGTAACGGGTATCTGATAGTCGGGGCACCCGACTATAACGTTCTCTCTTGTTTTATTTCCAAACTTCTGAATGTATTCCAGGTTATGTTCACTTAAGCGGTGAAGGTAGGGGAGGCTTGGAGTATTTTGAGTGATGGTGATGTTCAGTGAGGGTGAGCTTGCCACCCCCGGAGTCCTCTTCTGGGCGGAGTTTTGGTTCAAAACCAGGGTTTCGTACCATCCAAGTAAAGACTACGGGATCGGCCAGGTCGAAGAGCAAAGGTGGCGTGTTGCATTTTATCAACGTTCAGCGCAATATTCCATCGAGAGGCCCAACATTCAAACTCGTTCAAGAATGTCTGGACACGCCACGAGGCCGAGGAGGGGGTGCTGCCAGTAGCTAGGAATGCACTATCATCTGCATAGGTGGCAAGAAGAGTACCACTAACCACTGGGTTTGGGAGATCCGAAGTGTAAACTGTGTACAGAACCGGATTGTGTACAGAACGAATTAGACGTAGTCCAGAAAGATGCCCACGAATGTCAACAGCAAACATCATATTGTCCAGAAATGACACAATGAGCTTCCAGAGTCCCTCAGGCAATAGTGGCATTAATTTGTAGAATAGACCTTCATGCCAAACCCTGTCAAAAGCCTGTTTGACATCAAGAAAACAGCCGAGCAGTATTTCTGACCTTCTAAGGCATCTAGAATATGGTTCACGACTCTGTGAACCTGTTCGAGTGGCGACTACGGAAACCAAATTTATATTGAGCACCTGCAAGGGTGTATATATTATGTTTTGTTGGCGGCCTGCAGCTTGCGGTTGTCTCCCGTAGGTGCGGGAGGATGTGTTAGCTGCTGGTCGCAACAGTTGAAGCCCGCTCGGTAGTGCGGGGGAGGAGGGGGCCTTATCTCCCTCGGTGCAGTCAGAGCCGGATGGCTAGGCCTTCACAATTGCTGATTAGGATGACTTATGTTGGGGGGTAACTGCCCCTTCGCCTGCTGGCCTAGAGACTCAGTCAGCGCAAAAATAAGAGAGATCTAACGGCGGTTGCCGGAGTTTTGCAAAGCTATAGAACTTGTGTTCTTTATTCTTACAGAGCTTGAAGCGAACTAACTTAGAGTTGACAAAGAATGAAATTCATAGCGGCCACGCAAATATGCTGTGTTTGCCGGCTATGCACGAGCATCCGCTGACGCGGCATTTGGCCGCCGCTGGGCTTCGGACATTCGGTCATCGCCTCCGTCCGGTTAGCTACTTAGTTAACTACTCCCCGCTCAAGATTGAGGCCGCCCTCGGCCGACCCCATAAAGTATATATATTCTTGATCACGATCACTAGCCGAGTCGATCTAGCCATGTCCGTCTGTCCGTCTGTCTGTCCGTCTGTCTGTCTGTCTGTATGAACGCTGAGATTTCGGAAACTATAAAAGCTAGAAGATTGGCGTTTTGCATGCAGATTCTAGGAGTTGCTACGCAGCGCAAGTTTGTTTTAAAAAAGTGCCACGCACCCTCTAACGCCCACAATCGCTTATATACGATTTTAAAAATTTAAATATTTCGGTAAAAATGCAGTTTTATTGTGTTTATCAATACCTATCGAAATGTAGAAGAAATTTTTCAAATCGGACCATTCGTTAAAAAGTTATGCGTGATCAAAGTTTCTATCTCCATCTCCCTCGCACTCCCTTTACCTGAGTAACGGGTATCTGATAGTCGGGGCACCCGACTATAACGTTCTCTCTTGTTTTATTTCCAAACTTCTGAATGTATTCCAGGTTATGTTCACTCAAGCGGTGAAGGTAGGGGAGGCTTGGAGTATTTTGAGTGATGGTGATGTTCAGTGAGGGTGAGCTTGCCACCCCCGGAGTCCTCTTCTGGGCGGAGTTTTGGTTCAAAACCAGGGTTTCGTACCATCCAAGTAAAGACTACGGGATCGGCCAGGTCGAAGAGCAAAGGTGGCGTGTTGCATTTTATCAACGTTCAGCGCAATATTCCATCGAGAGGCCCAACATTCAAACTCGTTCAAGAATGTCTGGACACGCCACGAGGCCGAGGAGGGGGTGCTGCCAGTAGCTAGGAATGCACTATCATCTGCATAGGTGGCAAGAAGAGTACCACTAACCACTGGGTTTGGGAGATCCGAAGTGTAAAAGATGCCCACGAATGTCAACAGCAAACATCATATTGTCCAGAAATGACACAATGAGCTTCCAGAGTCCCTCAGGCAATAGTGGCATTAATTTGTAGAATAGACCTTCATGCCAAACCCTGTCAAAAGCCTGTTTGACATCAAGAAAACAGCCGAGCAGTATTTATGACCTTCTAAGGCATCTAGAATATGGTTCACGAGTCTGTGAACCTGTTCAGTGGCCACTACGGAAACCAAATTTATATTGAGCACCTGCAAGGGTGTATAAATTATGTTTTGTTGGCGGCCTGCAGCTTGCGGTTGCCTCCCGTAGGTGCGGGAGGATGTGTTAGCTGCTGGTCGCACCAGTTGAAGCCCGCTCGGTAGTGCGGGGGAGGAGGGGGCCTTATCTTGTTCCACGTATGTGGAGATCGGGGATCCCTCGGTGCAGTCAGAGCCGGATGGCTAGGCCTTCACAATTGCTGATTAGGATGGCTTATGTTGGGGGGTAACTGCCCCTTCGCCTGCTGGCCTAGAGACTCAGTCAGCGCAAAACTAAGAGAGATCTAACGGCGGTTGCCGGAGTTTTGCAAAGCTATAGAACTTGTGTTCTTTATTCTTACAGAGCTTGAAGCGAACTAACTTAGAGTTGACAAAGAATGAAATTCATGGCGGCCACGAAAATATGCTGTGTTTGCCGGCTATGCACGAGCATACGCTGACGCGGCATTTGGCCGCCGCTGGGCTTCGGACATTCGGTCATCGCCTCCGTCCGGTTAGCTACTTAGTTAACTACTCCCCGCTCAAGATTGAGGCCGCCCTCGGCCGACCCTATTTCAGCGATCACCCTTCTTAGTTGGACCGCAGATCTTCTGGCACCGGTGAGTCGCATGTAGGTTAGGCCGACACAAATCAATGCGCAACATATTACTCCTGTAATTAGCGCTACCATGTGTGTCTGATTGGTGTTGATTATACCCGTTACTCGTAGAGTAAAAGGGTATATTGTATTCGTGCAAAAGTATGTAACAGCTAGAAGGAAGCGTTTACGACCCCATAAAGTATATATATTCTTGATCACGATCACTAGCCGAGTCGATCTAGCCATGTCCGTCTGTCCGTATGTCTGTCCGTCTGTCTGTCCGTCTGTCTGTCTGTCGGTATGAACGCTGAGATTTCGGAAACTATAAAAGCTAGAAGATTGGCGTTTTGCATGCAGATTCTAGGAGTTGCTACGCAGCGCAAGTTTGTTTTAAAAAAGTGCCACGCCCCCTCTAACGCCCACAATCGCTTATATACGATTTAAAAATTTAAATATTTCGGTAAAAATGCAGTTTTATTGTGTTTATCAATACCTATCGAAATGTAGAAGAAATTTTTCAAATCGGACCATTCGTTAAAAAGTTATGCGTGATCAAAGTTTCTATCTCCATCTCCCTCGCACTCCCTTTACCTGAGTAACGGGTATCTGATAGTCGGGGCACCCGACTATAACGTTCTCTCTTGTTTTATTTCCAAACTTCTGAATGTATTCCAGGTTATGTTCACTCAAGCGGTGAAGGTAGGGGAGGCTTGGAGTATTTTGAGTGATGGTGATGTTCAGTGAGGGTGAGCTTGCCACCCCCGGAGTCCTCTTCTGGGCGGAGTTTTGGTTCAAAACCAGGGTTTCGTACCATCCAAGTAAAGACTACGGGATCGGCAAGGTCGAAGAGCAAAGGTGGCGTGTTGCATTTTATCAACGTTCAGCGCAATATTCCATCGAGAGGCCCAACATTCAAACTCGTTCAAGAATGTCTGGACACGCCACGAGACCGAGGAGGGGGTGCTGCCAGTAGCTAGGAATGCACTATCATCTGCATAGGTGGCAAGAAGAGTACCACGAACCAATGAGCTTCCAAAGTCCGTCAGGCAATAGTGGCATTAATTTGTAGAATAGACCTTCATGCCAAACCCTGTCAAAAGCCTGTCTGACATCAAGAAAAACAGACGAGCAGTATTTATGACCTTCTAAGGTATCAAGGATGTGGTTCACGACTCTGTGAACCTGTTCGACAGCGGAGTGGCGACTACGGAAACCAAATTGGTGGTTTGGTAGAGCGTCATTAAAGCTGTCAATATCCAGGAGCCTGTTAAGTACAATCCGATCAAAAATCTTGGAAAACGTGGACAGAAGACTTATTGGCCTGTAGGACTCAGGGAGCATGGATCTTTGCCCTTTTTGGGGACCATTGTAACTAGAGCACGTTTCCAAGGGGATGGAAAATGGCCAAGGTTGAGTGGCGCATTAAAGAGAAGGCAGAGCTGCGCAATGACAGAGTTGGGTAGTGACTTTGCAACTTCACCATCTACCTTATCCATACCAGGAGCTTTTGTTGGGACCAATCCCTTAATATGATCACGGACTTCTTCATTAATCAACTGGTCGCACAACAACAGGAGGACCGAAATAGAGTCCAAACCTAGAAATTGTGACTCGAACTTCCTGGTCTGTTGCGAAATCGAACGGAGTAAATCGGTACATCTGCTATTTCAGAATCACTGTGAGCCCAAGTGCCATCGCTTTGTTTAAGAGAAAACGTGTGAAGAGATTGTCTTTTCAGATTACGTGTGCATTTCCATAATGCAAACCCATGATCCTGGTTGGGATCAATGGCACTGAGAAGGAATCGAAGGGATCGAAGGACTTTTCTGAGTTCTGACACGGCAGCCCTCCACCAAACGAATCAACGTCATCCGCAGTGACAAGCAGTGACAGTCAAAGCAGTGAGCCTGGCACTGAAACTTCTAATATCCGAGCCCCGAGGTAAAAGCCTAGTTTTGGTGATGACCTGATAGGCAGCCACAGAAAAATATATCAGGAGCGGGATATGATCAGGGGAAAGGCCTTTGAGCGTCTAGTGGACGGCCTATTCTCCGGACCACGCTGGTTTACCTCGACGACATCTTTGTGCACTCTCTTACAGCGGAAGACCATCAGGACCACTTGCACTTGCAAGTCTTCGATAAATTGCAAAGCGGTGCAAAGCAGTGCTCAGTCAACAGCAAGAAGGACAGAAGCATGTATTGGAGTATTACAGCAAATCATTTAATGCTGCTGAACGCAACTATTGCGTAACTAAAAGAGAGCTGCTAGCCGTGGTTCTGTCTACCAAACATTTCCATCACTACTTATATGGCCGGAAATTCTTGCTGCGCACGGACCACTCGTCCCTCCGATGGCTGTTCAACTTTCGGGAACCCGAGGGACCGCAGTGGCAAGCTGTCTTTTAATGATTAAAACCAAAACAGCGGACGAAGCCTTGGTAGTACCTCGCTCTATTCAGGAAGAAGCTCTGCGCAGCGCTCACAACTTTACCACCGGCGGACACTTCGGAATTAAGAAGACAGTCACCAAGCTCAAGCAACGTTACTTTTGGATCGGACAGACTGCTGACGTACCCCTTTGGTGCGCACGCTGTACCGAATGCAATGCCAGAAAAGGACCTACAGTGGGCCACTACAACCCCGCGTCCTAGGTGCTCCATTTGAACGACTTGCGATCAACATACTCGATCCTCTGCCAACTACCGCTAACGGAAATCGCTACATCGCTGTGGTGATGTGCTACTTCACCAAATGGCCGGAGTGCATAGCTCTGCCCAACCAAACCGCCAAACCGGTAGCTCGAGCACTCATCCAAGAAGTGTTCTGCCGTTTTGGTGCCCCCATTTATCCATCACTCGACTAAGGCCGCAACTTCGATTCAGAGGTATTCCAAGCTTGCCCACGCCTCCTCGACGTGGAGAAGACTCGCACCACAATTGCAGAATCGGCGCCGACTCACACAACAGATTAGGCAGACGAACCTGATGGCAGCCGCTAACGTTAACAAGTTACGCTACGACCTTCGATCGCATCCAGTTCAATTCACCGTTGGATAAGAGGTTTGGCTCTACTCCCCTACACGAAGAGTGAGCCGATGCCCGAAGCTGCAGTCCTGATATACGAGATACGACTACCAGGGAAGCGTGCCACCAGGACCGTCCATGTCAACCGATTGTCCCCATACCGAGGCCCAAGTCCAGCCTTACTCGGCCAGGAGACTCGTGTCCGAGAGGGGGTAATGTAACGAAAGCCGCCGAAAACCTTGGGCTTTCGGTAGTCGGCTATGTGGCAACGCTTCCAGAAGCGCCAAAATGAGACTTTGACAGCCCGGCTGCCAGGTCTCTTTATTTTCTCTCTGTTCCCTTATTCCTGGATTCCCTTTTCTTCATTCTTCTGGTGAACAAGATCCGAGAAGCACATGGAATCAATTAAAACTCTGTGTTAAAACGAAACGATAGTCGTTTTCATTAAACTCATTTCACTCGACCAGGAAGTTGAATAAAGCGTTTCTCGAGGACTTCAATAATCATCCCACACACAAAAAAAGCACGATGACGTGAAACCGAGATGTCCATGTAAATTTCAGGTATTCATACCTGAAATATTCATAAAATTAATATTAAATAATATAATTTTCTTCTTCGGAAAAAAAACAGGAAGCAATATGGCTACAAAAATGACATGAGTGGAAGCGAGAAAGACGGATTCGAAATTCGAACTGACTTACTTCAAGCAAGTTGTCTCGCTTGCACTACTATAGTAGGTAAGTAAAGCGTATCCCTATATAAACAAACATAAGTGGTTTTAAACCAAAAAGGAACAAGACGCTGTCGTACAGAAATGAAAAGTACGAGCAACTGATAGATAATTTAATTTGTTAACCTGACCAATGTTCAAAAGAGACTCGTGGTAAGGAAAAACTGATAATATTTGTAAAAAAATTAAAATATTATAGCTGAGCAGCGTTAAATCAGCCATGAATTGCATAAAATTAATAAAAAAAACAAGAGAAAACGCTATCGTCAGGTTTGCCCCGACTATCAGATACCCGTTACTCAGCTGAAGGGAGTGCGAGGGAGATGGAGATATGAAACTTTGATCGGGCATAAATTTTAAACGTATGGTCCGATTTGAAAAGTCCTTCTACATTTCGGTAGGTATTGATAAACACTTTTGATAAGCATTTTTGCTTTTCCAAAATCTTTTAAAAATGTGAGCGCCAGACAAATTTAAAAATCGTTAGTGAGCGATTGTGACCGCGGCGTTTGGCTGATAAACTTGCTCTGCGTAGGAAGCCCAAAAATATGTGTGGGTAATCCCAACTTTCTAGCTTTTGTAGTTTCCGAGATCTCAGCGTGCATACGGACGGAAAAACAGACAGACAGACAGACAGACAGACGGACAGATAGACATGGCTATATCGACTCGGCTAGTGACCTGATACAAGAGTATATATACTTTATAGTGTTGGAAACGCATCCTTCTCCCTGTTACATACTTTTGCACGAATACAATATACCCTTTTACTCTACGAGTAACGGGTATAACAAAAGAGATCGCTATAGTCGGGTGCCCCGACTATCAGATACCCGTTACTCAGCTAAAGGGAGTGCGAGGGAGATGGATAATATCCATTTATTTGCTATAGTGAAGAAAGAACACGTCCAAAAACATTGGACATTGGACAATTGTGTGGGAAATCTCAACCTTCTAGCTTTTGTAGTTTCCGAGATCTCAGCGTTTATACGGACAGACAGACAGACGGACAGACGGACAGACGGATAGACGGACAGACGGACAGACAGACACGACCAGATCGACTCGGCTAGTGATCCTGATCAAGAATATATATACTTTATGGGGTCGGAAACGCTTCCTTCTCCCTGTTACATACTTTTGCACGAATACAATATTCCCTTTTACTCTACGAGTAACGGGTATAATTAGGTGACAACTCCCGATATTACCAACGCCTGCATACCCGCAGGGCACACAACCTCTGCACGGAGTCGGCTTCTTGCGTATAACTTTCAGTTTCAGTGGCTCGGGCCCATATAGGAGCAGCGTACATCAGCGTTGATGTGACAACGCTAACCAGTAATCTCCGACCTGGTGCCTCGGTCCACGAGTATTTGCCATAATCCTCGAGATTGCGGCCGCGGCCCTACCTGCCCTTGCCACTAGCGTACGTGGTGGTCAATCATGACACCCAAGTATTTTAGGCCTGGGCGAGATTTAATTGTGGCTTCTCAAATTTTGATAGTACCGTCTCTACTATCTTCCTGCTACTTATCAGGACGGCGTCGAGCCTGCGCGCTCGTTCCCCAGCTGCGTTGCAGATCTCTGTGCAAAGCCAATGAGTCGTGCCCCTTCAGGCATCGTGATCCTAAGGATCCCATCGTACATAGCGTTCCACAACAAGGGGCCTAGAACTGATCCATGTGGTCGATTTTACCCAGAATCAGTTTTGTACAGGAGCAGGCGGCCTTCCCGAAGTAGCTCGCTATTACTCTCTGCTATATACGTTGGAACAATAAGGTTTCTCAATGCATTTAGTGTGTGGTGCCAGCTAGCGGAGTTGAATGCGTTGAAGAAGACGTTCAGGAGTTGTTCGTCGGTTTAAGGTCCTCTATGGCCCTAGAGGGAATTAGCTGGACCATGGCAAACTTCGAAAATTTGTCAACGCACGTATGGAAGTATTTTTATATACCCGTAGGAAAATAAAAGATTTCGGTCGAAGTTTGCAAAACGATAAGTGACCCATATATTTTCTTTTTTTACATCGAGCTTTTAAGTGACTAAAAGCTTCTTCAAAACGGTTTATAACGGCTTGATGATCAAGCCAAGCTCTTGACTGATGCTACGGCTACTACTATGCCGGTTTTATCGAAAATTTTCTACGACAGGCCTTCCTTCTTTGACCACCTCTGCACCAGAACGAAAAACGTCGCAATCATGGAGCAAAATAATTAACAGTACTACTACGATAAAGGCAAAAATGCATCTCAAGCCGCCAATAAAATGTGTGCAGTTTATGGACACGATACAGTTTCCATTTCCTTAGCACAATGTTCAAGGTTTTCGTTCTGGTGCAGAGGTGGTCAAAGAAGGAAGGCCTGTCGTAGAAAATTTCGATAAAACCGGCATAGTAGTAGCCGTAGCATCGGTCAAGAGCTTGGCTTGAGTCATCAAGCCGTTATAAACCATTTGAAGAAGCTTTTAGTCACTTAAAAGCTCGATGTAAAAAAAGAAAATATATGGGTCACTGCGTTGCAAACTTCTGACTGAAATCATAATACCCTCTGCAAGGGTATAAAAATACTTCCATACGTGCGTTGACAAATTTTCGAAGTTTGCCATGGTCCAGCTAATTCCCTCTAGGGCCATAGAGGACCTTAAACCGACGCTATTACAACTCCTGAACGTCTTCTTCAACGCATTCAACTCCGCTAGCTGGCACCACACACTAAATGCATTGAGAAACCTTATTGTTCCAACGTATATACAGAGAGTAATAGCGAGCTACTTCGAAGGCCGCCTGCTCCTGTACAAAACTGATTCTGGGCAATCGACCCACATGGATCAGTTCTAGGCCCCTTGTTGTGGAACGCCATGTACGATGGGATCCTTAGGATCACGATGCCTGAAGGGGCACGACTCATTGGCTTTGCACAGAGATTCTGCAACGAAGCTGGGGAACGAGCAAGCGCATGGCTCGACGCCGTCCTGATAAGTAGCAGGAAGATAGTAGAGACGGCTACTATCAAAATTTGAGAAGCCACAATTAAATCTCGCCCAGGCCTAAAATACTTGGGTGTCATGATTGACCACCACGTACGCTAGTGGCAAGGCAGGTAGGGCCGCGGCCGCAATCTCGAGGATTATGGCAAATACTCGTGGACCGAGGCAACCAGGTCGGAGATTACTGGTTAGCGTTGTCACATCAACGCTGATGTACGCTGCTCCTATATGGGCCCGAGCCACTGAAACTGAAAGTTATACGCAAGAAGCCGACTCCGTGCAGAGGTTGTGTGCCCTGCGGGTATGCAGGCGTTGGTAATATCGGGAGTTGTCACCTAATTATACCCGTTACTCGTAGAGTAAAAGGGAATATTGTATTCGTGCAAAAGTATGTAACAGGGAGAAGGAAGCGTTTCCGACCCCATAAAGTATATATATTCTTGATCAGGATCACTAGCCGAGTCGATCTGGTCGTGTCTGTCTGTCCGTCTGTCCGTCTATCCGTCTGTCCGTCTGTCCGTCTGTCTGTCTGTCCGTATAAACGCTGAGATCTCGGAAACTACAAAAGCTAGAAGGTTGAGATTTCCCACACAATTGTCCAATGTCCAATGTTTTTTGGACGTGTTCTTTCTTCACTATAGCAAATAAATGGATATTATCCATCTCCCTCGCACTCCCTTTAGCTGAGTAACGGGTATCTGATAGTCGGGGCACCCGACTATAGCGATCTCTTTTGTTATACCCGTTACTCGTAGAGTAAAAGGGTATATTGTATTCGTGCAAAAGTATGTAACAGGGAGAAGGATGCGTTTCCAACACTATAAAGTATATATACTCTTGATCAGGGTCACTAGCCGAGTCGATATAGCCATGTCTATCTGTCCGTCTGTCTGTCTGTCTGTCTGTCTGTTTTTCCGTCCGTATGCACGCTGAGATCTCGGAAACTACAAAAGCTAGAAAGTTGGGATTACCCACACATATTTTTGGGCTTCCTACGCAGAGCAAGTTTATCAGCCAAACGCCGCGCTCACAATCGCTCACTAACGATTTTTAAATTTGTCTGGCGCTCACATTTTTAAAGATTTTGGAAAAGCAAAAATGCTTATCAAAAGTGTTTATCAATACCTACCGAAATGTAGAAGGACTTTTCAAATCGGACCATACGTTTAAAATTTATGCCCGATCAAAGTTTCATATCTCCATCTCCCTCGCACTCCCTTCAGCTGAGTAACGGGTATCTGATAGTCGGGGCACCCGACGATAGCGTTTTCTCTTGTTTTTTTTTATTAATTTTATGCAATTCATGGCTGATTTAACGCTGCTCAGCTATAATATTTTAATTTTTTTACAAATATTATCAGTTTTTTCCTTACCACGAGTCTCTTTTGAACATTGGTCAGGTTAACAAATTAAATTATCTATCAGTTGCTCGTACTTTTCATTTCTGTACGACAGCGTCTTGTTTCCTTTTTGGTTTAAAACCACTTATGTTTGTTTATATAGGGATACGCTTTACTTACCTACTATAGTAGTGCAAGCGAGACAACTTGCTTGAAGTAAGTCAGTTCGAATTTCGAATCCGTCTTTCTCGCTTCCACTCATGTCATTTTTGTAGCCATATTGCTTCCTGTTTTTTTTTTCCGAAGAAGAAAATTATATTATTTAATATTAATTTTATGAATATTTCAGGTATGAATACCTGAAATTTACATGGACATCTCGGTTTCACGTCATCGTGCTTTTTTTTGTGTGTAGGATGATTATAGAAGTCCTCGAGAAAACGCTTTATTCAACTTCCTGGTCGAGTGAAATGAGTTTAATGAAAACGACTATCGTTTCGTTTTTAACACAGAGTTTTAATTGATTCCATGTGCTTCTCGGATCTTGTTCACCAGAAGAATGAAGAAAAAGGGAATCCAGGAATAAGGGAACAGAGAGAAAATAAAGAGACCTGGCAGCCGGGCTGTCAAAGTCTCATTTTGGCGCTTCTGGAAGCGTTGCCACATAGCCGACTACCGAAAGCCCAAGGTTTTCGGCGGCTTTCGTTACATTACCCCCTCTCGGACACGAGTCTCCTGGCCGAGTAAGGCTGGACTTGGGCCTCGGTATGGGGACAATCGGTTGACATGGACGGTCCTGGTGGCACGCTTCCCTGGTAGTCGTATCTCGTATATCAGACTGCAGCTTCGGGCATCGGCTCACTCTTCGTGTAGGGGAGTAGAGCCAAACCTCTTATCCAACGGTGAATTGAACTGGATGCGATCGAAGGTCGTAGCGTAACTTGTTAACGTTAGCGGCTGCCATCAGGTTCGTCGTCTAATCTGTTGTGTGAGTCGGAGCCGATTCTGCAATTGTGGTGCGAGTCTTCTCCACGTCGAGGAGGCGTGGGCAAGCTTGGAATACCTCTGAATCGAAGTTGCGGCCTTAGTCCGAGTGATGGATAAATGGGGCACCAAAACGGCAGAACACTTCTTGGATGAGTGCTCGAGCTACCGGTTTGGCGGTTTGGTTGGGCAGAGCTATGCACTCCGGCCATTTGGTGAAGTAGCACATCACCACAGCGATGTAGCGATTTCCGTTAGCGGTAGTTGGCAGAGGATCGAGTATGTTGATCGCAAGTCGTTCAAATGGAGCACCTAGGACGCGGGGTTGTAGTGGCCCACTGTAGGTCCTTTTCTGGCATTGCATTCGGTACAGCGTGCGCACCAAAGGGGTACGTCAGCAGTCTGTCCGATCCAAAAGTAACGTTGCTTGAGCTTGGTGACTGTCTTCTTAATTCCGAAGTGTCCGCCGGTGGTAAAGTTGTGAGCGCTGCGCAGAGCTTCTTCCTGAATAGAGCGAGGTACTACCAAGGCTTCGTCCGCTGTTTTGGTTTTAATCATTAAAAGACAGCTTGCCACTGCGGTCCCTCGGGTTCCCGAAAGTTGAACAGCCATCGGAGGGACGAGTGGTCCGTGCGCAGCAAGAATTTCCGGCCATATAAGTAGTGATGGAAATGTTTGGTAGACAGAACCACGGCTAGCAGCTCTCTTTTAGTTACGCAATAGTTGCGTTCAGCAGCATTAAATGATTTGCTGTAATACTCCAATACATGCTTCTGTCCTTCTTGCTGTTGACTGAGCACTGCTTTGCACCGCTTTGCAATTTATCGAAGACTTGCAAGTGCAAGTGGTCCTGATGGTCTTCCGCTGTAAGAGAGTGCACAAAGATGTCGTCGAGGTAAACCAGCGTGGTCCGGAGAATAGGCCGTCCACTAGACGCTCAAAGGCCTTTCCCCTGATCATATCCCGCTCCTGATATATTTTTCTGTGGCTGCCTATCAGGTCATCACCAAAACTAGGCTTTTACCTCGGGGCTCGGATATTAGAAGTTTCAGTGCCAGGCTCACTGCTTTGACTGTCACTGCTTGTCACTGCGGATGACGTTGATTCGTTTGGTGGAGGGCTGCCGTGTCAGAACTCAGAAAAGTCCTTCGATCCCTTCGATTCCTTCTCAGTGCCATTGATCCCAACCAGGATCATGGGTTTGCATTATGGAAATGCACACGTAATCTGAAAAGACAATCTCTTCACACGTTTTCTCTTAAACAAAGCGATGGCACTTGGGCTCACAGTGATTCTGAAATAGCAGATGTACCGATTTACTCCGTTCGATTTCGCAACAGACCAGGAAGTTCGAGTCACAATTTCTAGGTTTGGACTCTATTTCGGTCCTCCTGTTGTTGTGCGACCAGTTGATTAATGAAGAAGTCCGTGATCATATTAAGGGATTGGTCCCAACAAAAGCTCCTGGTATGGATAAGGTAGATGGTGAAGTTGCAAAGTCACTACCCAACTCTGTCATTGCGCAGCTCTGCCTTCTCTTTAATGCGCCACTCAACCTTGGCCATTTTCCATCCCCTTGGAAACGTGCTCTAGTTACAATGGTCCCCAAAAAGGGCAAAGATCCATGCTCCCTGAGTCCTACAGGCCAATAAGTCTTCTGTCCACGTTTTCCAAGATTTTTGATCGGATTGTACTTAACAGGCTCCTGGATATTGACAGCTTTAATGACGCTCTACCAAACCACCAATTTGGTTTCCGTAGTCGCCACTCCGTTGTCGAACAGGTTCACAGAGTCGTGAACCACATCCTTGATACCTTAGAAGGTCATAAATACTGCTCGTCTGTTTTTCTTGATGTCAGACAGGCTTTTGACAGGGTTTGGCATGAAGGTCTATTCTACAAATTAATGCCACTATTGCCTGACGGACTTTGGAAGCTCATTGGTTCGTGGTACTCTTCTTGCCACCTATGCAGATGATAGTGCATTCCTAGCTACTGGCAGCACCCCCTCCTCGGTCTCGTGGCGTGTCCAGACATTCTTGAACGAGTTTGAATGTTGGGCCTCTCGATGGAATATTGCGCTGAACGTTGATAAAATGCAACACGCCACCTTGCTCTTCGACCTTGCCGATCCCGTAGTCTTTACTTGGATGGTACGAAACCCTGGTTTTGAACCAAAACTCCGCCCAGAAGAGGACTCCGGGGGTGGCAAGCTCACCCTCACTGAACATCACCATCACTCAAAATACTCCAAGCCTCCCCTACCTTCACCGCTTGAGTGAACATAACCTGGAATACATTCAGAAGTTTGGAAATAAAACAAGAGAGAACGTTATAGTCGGGTGCCCCGACTATCAGATACCCGTTACTCAGGTAAAGGGAGTGCGAGGGAGATGGAGATAGAAACTTTGATCACGCATAACTTTTTAACGAATGGTCCGATTTGAAAAATTTCTTCTACATTTCGATAGGTATTGATAAACACAATAAAACTGCATTTTTACCGAAATATTTAAATTTTTAAATCGTATATAAGCGATTGTGGGCGTTAGAGGGGGCGCTGGCACTTTTTTAAAAACAAACTTGCGCTGCGTAGCAACTCCTAGAATCTGCATGCAAAACGCCAATCTTCTAGCTTTTATAGTTTCCGAAATCTCAGCGTTCATACCGACAGACAGACAGACGGACAGACAGACGGACAGACATACGGACAGACGGACATGGCTAGATCGACTCGGCTAGTGATCGTGATCAAGAATATATATACTTTATGGGGTCGTAAACGCTTCCTTCTAGCTGTTACATACTTTTGCACGAATACAATATACCCTTTTACTCTACGAGTAACGGGTATAATCAACACCAATCAGACGATACATGGTAGCGCAATTGAGTAATATGTTGCGCATTGATTTGTGTCGGCCTAACCTACATGCGACTCACCGGTGCCAGAAGATCTGCGGTCCAACTAAGAAGGGTGATCGCTGAAATAGGGTCGGCCGAGGGCGGCCTCAATCTTGAGCGGGAGTAGTTAACTAAGTAGCTAACCGGACGGAGGCGATGACCGAATGTCTGAAGCCCGCGGCGGCCAAATGCCGCGTCAGCGTATGCTCGTGCATAGCCGGCAAACACAGCATATTTTCGTGTGCCGCCATGAATTTCATTCTTTGTCAACTTTAAGTTAGTTCGCTTCAAGCTCTGTAAGAATAAAGAACACAAGTTCTATAGCTTTCCTCCGGCAACCGCCGTTAGATCTCTCTTAGTTTTGCGCTGACTGAGTCTCTAGGCCAGCAGGCGAAGGGGCAGTTACCCCCCAACATAAGCCATCCTAATCAGCAATTGTGAAGGCCTAGCCATCCGGCTCTTGACTGCACCGAGGGATCCCCGATCCTCTCAGCACGTAGAACAAGATAAGGCCCTCCTCCCCCGCACTACCGAGCGGGCTTCAACTGGTGCGACCAGCAGTTAACACATCCTCCCGCACCTACGGGAGGCGAAACCTTGCAAGCTGCAGGCCGCCAACAAAACAGGTAATCGGTACACCCCTGCAGGTACTCAATATAAATTTGGTTTCCGTAGTGGCCACTCGGAACAGGTTCACAGACTCGTGAACCATATTCTAGATGCCTTAGAAGGTCATAAATACTGCTCGGCTTGTTTTCTTGATGTCAAACAGGCTTTTGACAGG
>JBAMCF010000442.1:0-15713 GCA_037075285.1 Drosophila lutescens
TCTTTTTATTGCAATGCTCTGTACGTTGCACGTATATTTAAAATCAAATTTCATTTTTTTCTCCTCCATGTCCTTCCATGTATTCCTGATCCTGCCTTCTTTTTTGTGCGTCATTTCCTGCTCATGTTTTTCCAGAGCCCTCTTATTTTCTTGTTTAAAAAAATCTTTCTGCAGCATAATTAAATTCAATCGCTCACTTTCAATAGTGCGCTTGCGATTGCGCTCGCCTTCGAATTCTTCCGGTGCTTTCGTATTCTCAACTGCTTCGACTTCACCAGCTTCAAATTGAAACATTTTGAAAAATGTGTAATATCTGAAAATTTCAATATATTTATAAAATCGTCGGATATATTCTATATATTTGATGTGAATAATGAACTTAATTTATATGATCTGAAAAGTGGAAATAGCTTAAACTTTCCGAAGTAAGCTTTCATTCTTCTTTTTGTTTTAATTCTATTGTTCATTTCTTAACAAACGTAGAAACCACATCAATAAAATAATTCAATAAATATAATACTAAATCCAAAGATTAGCTTTTAAAGTACTAAATAAATACTTTTCCCGATGGACTTTGTAGTGGGAGCTTACGTCAGTCTTGGCGGCAAAGCGCTCAGCTAAATCCTTCCAAGCCTGTTCTTTTTGTTTCCAAGTGACAGCGTCAGACTTCTTGTTTTCTAATATAATCTGGGTATTCCCTAAACTGTTGAATTACTGAATTGTTGAAAATTCAACAGAAATTTCAGCAATTGAGGGAACAACCCAAAATGGTTCTTGTTAAATTTTCAAACAGCTGTTATTTGTTGAAAAGTTTCGCGAAACTTAAAACATGTAAAATTCGATTTTTTGTTGTTTGTTACTGTCTAAAATTGTTTCCAAGGTAAGAACTACTAAAAGACTTTTAATTTTTATTTAAAATTAATTAATGCGAACTTATGATAGTTAAATGTTGCAGGGTTGCCATGACTTTTAGTAAAATAAGGTGACAACTCTGGTTTTCAAAGATTCAACAAAAACCGGAGTGGTTCACATTATTTAGAAAGCGAACCGAACAGTAAACCGGAGCGCCGAATTTTTTTATAATTGAACCGGAATCGAACCGCAAATTTTTTTTGATATTCGGTTCGGTTCACGAAAAATTTATTTTGCGTATTCGTGTTTTTTTATTCAACATTGTGGGGGATTTTCTGATCATATTAACATAGAGTTTATTTACTAAGGGAAATAATATAAACACTTCACACGCT
The DNA here is from genome assembly GCA_037075285.1 of Drosophila lutescens. Taxonomy (NCBI): domain Eukaryota; kingdom Metazoa; phylum Arthropoda; class Insecta; order Diptera; family Drosophilidae; genus Drosophila; species Drosophila lutescens. The sequence goes on from JBAMCF010000442.1 coordinate 1,248, forward strand.
TTTATCGACGACGGCAGACATAAACAATATTCAGACCTTTAAACAAAGGGTCCAGCCTGAGAACCCATTTGTCAGCATACAAGTTTTGACCAATCCGAATTAATTAAACAAAAGATGCAGCCTAAAAGCCATAAAATCAGGCCACAGTTTTGACCAATCAAAATTAACTAATCAAAATCCATTTTCGCTGCTGGCGTCGCTGTCACCGGTAGAAGCTATAGTTATAAGAATAATGCATTTTGTAAAATCAGTTTAAGATTGGGGACCTAACTTAATATAACTTTACCAATAAAGACCCCGCTGTATATTAAAATAAAAATCGTTTTTTTTAATATATCCCGAAACGAAAAACATAATTGGCGCAGCCGGTAGGAAACAAGTAATATCATCGCGAGTTACTACCTACAAAGGTCTTAAAAAATCATTTCGCGAAAATAAAACATTATTTGTATCCGCAAAACGAACTTACTTAAAAAATGTTTTTAATCAACATTAGTTAAATAGTTCAAAATAGTAGTAGTGTTGCCGCCCTGTGTTTTCAAAAGTTTGTTGTTGTAACTTTTCTTATCCAATTAGTCTAATAGGATCACCCTTCTTCAGGATGGGACAGATCATGCTGAGGTTCCAATCTTCGGGCATGCTCTCCGTGAGCCATATCTTGCTGTTTAGTTGGTGCATGCTCCCTACCAATATATCACCAGCTGCCTTAAACAATTCTGCCGGCAGGCCGTCAGCACCTGCAGACTTGTTGTTTTTAAGCCGTTGGATTGCATCCTTGACTTCGATATGACTTGGGATTGGCACTTCAATATCAGTGCCATAGATTGGGGTTCGTGGATCATAGTCTTCAGAGTCTGTGCTTGATCCAGATAACAGACTCGAGAAGCACGACCTTAAAAAATCCTAAAAATATTCTAAGTATGGGGTTTGAGAAATAAAGAGTGTATCTTTTAAAAAACTTAAACATCGAATCAAACCATGAATCCGTTTGCCTCTGAGAGGTCCGGAAAGTTGGCCAATTTCAGCATTTTTCGAACTTTGAGGTCCTTTCGCTAAGAATCCTTGCGCAGGGGAACTTTTTGGAAAATGCAGTTCAACTTGGGAATTCGTAACGAATCCAAATATATAGCAACCATCGAGGTACATTTAAAAATCACTAAAAATGCTGCACAGTGTTATGGAACTGCCATCAACATCAGCAGCAGACGTAGCCGCAGCAGCAAAAGCTGCACAAACCCTCTTAGATGTATCAATGAACCATTTCCTTCTGCAACTGAATCAGGTAAATAAATTCAATGGAGACAAACTCTATTTGGCTCTCTTCATAAAAGAAGTCGATGAATTAGTCTACCATTATCCTACAACATCAGAAGGCCAAAATCAAATTATACAAGCAGCCATCAGGAACCTCCTAGTTGGACAAGCCCGATCACTCTTGATGAGAAATACACCACAGGACTGGAAGGTGTAAGGAAGCTCTTAGGCTGGGATAGATTACTCAGGGCTCCCAGGGTCACATACAATAATTTGTTTAAGTTCAAGGACTTCAGGGAGGGGGCGAGATAAACCAACCCTAGACGGGCCCTGTGGCAGGGGGTTGTTTCCCAAAGATGCCGACCATGGGCCGAAACCTGCAGCGGGTTTAGATTTCGAAAATCGAGTACAGGACTCCGTTGAAATCTCCACCCGCCACACGCTCCGGGATCCGCCCTGCCCTTAGACCCGTCAAACGAGTGCAAGACTCCGTCGTGATCTACGGCCACTGCGTACCCCAGGACCGGTGATAGCTGCGGATCCGACAAACGAGTTCAAGACTCCATCGTGATCCACGGCCATCACACGGTTCGACCACGATCGGCGGAAGGGCTTTCCTAGATGGGAAAAAAATAAAGGAGTGGCGAATTTAATTTCCCCTCCTAAAATCACACACACACACACACAGAATATAACAGGCGATGTTTATTTTAGTGCGAAGCACTTTTGGACATTTATTAATTTACTTGAATCAGGGTTTTCTATGGCGTACAAAGTCTCCTTGCCCCGCCGCTACAGTCCTCGCCACTGTTGGTTGACATCGTATCACACGCTTGTCACACACTTGTCGAAATTTTTCCGCGGCGGGCCGGTTTCCCGGGTCTTTACAAAGTCAGCATACAAGTTTTGACCAATCCGAATTAATTAAACAAAAGATGCAGCCTAAAAGCCATAAAATCAGGCCACAGTTTTGACCAATCAAAATTAACTAATCAAAATCCATTTTCGCTGCTGGCGTCGCTGTCACCGGTAGAAGCTATAGTTATAAGAATAATGCATTTTGTAAAATCAGTTTAAGATTGGGGACCTAACTTAATATAACTTTACCAATAAAGACCCCGCTGTATATTAAAATAAAAATCGTTTTTTTTAATATATCCCGAAACGAAAAACATAATTGGCGCAGCCGGTAGGAAACAAGTAATATCATCGCGAGTTACTACCTACAAAGGTCTTAAAAAATCATTTCGCGAAAATAAAACATTATTTGTATCCGCAAAACGAACTTACTTAAAAAATGTTTTTAATCAACATTAGTTAAATAGTTCAAAATAGTAGTAGTGTTGCCGCCCTGTGTTTTCAAAAGTTTGTTGTTGTAACTTTTCTTATCCAATTAGTCTAATAGGATCACCCTTCTTCAGGATGGGACAGATCATGCTGAGGTTCCAATCTTCGGGCATGCTCTCCGTGAGCCATATCTTGCTGTTTAGTTGGTGCATGCTCCCTACCAATATATCACCAGCTGCCTTAAACAATTCTGCCGGCAGGCCGTCAGCACCTGCAGACTTGTTGTTTTTAAGCCGTTGGATTGCATCCTTGACTTCGATATGACTTGGGATTGGCACTTCAATATCAGTGCCATAGATTGGGGTTCGTGGATCATAGTCTTCAGAGTCTGTGCTTGATCCAGATAACAGACTCGAGAAGCACGACCTTAAAAAAATCCTAAAAATATTCTAAGTATGGGGTTTGAGAAATAAAGAGTGTATCTTTTAAAAAACTTAAACATCGAATCAAACCATGAATCCGTTTGCCTCTGAGAGGTCCGGAAAGTTGGCCAATTTCAGCATTTTTCGAACTTTGAGGTCCTTTCGCTAAGAATCCTTGCGCAGGGGAACTTTTTGGAAAATGCAGTTCAACTTGGGAATTCGTAACGAATCCAAATATATAGCAACCATCGAGGTACATTTAAAAATCACTAAAAATGCTGCACAGTGTTATGGAACTGCCATCAACATCAGCAGCAGACGTAGCCGCAGCAGCAAAAGCTGCACAAACCCTCTTAGATGTATCAATGAACCATTTCCTTCTGCAACTGAATCAGGTAAATAAATTCAATGGAGACAAACTCTATTTGGCTCTCTTCATAAAAGAAGTCGATGAATTAGTCTACCATTATCCTACAACATCAGAAGGCCAAAATCAAATTATACAAGCAGCCATCAGGAACCTCCTAGTTGGACAAGCCCGATCACTCTTGATGAGAAATACACCACAGGACTGGAAGGTGTAAGGAAGCTCTTAGGCTGGGATAGATTACTCAGGGCTCCCAGGGTCACATACAATAATTTGTTTAAGTTCAAGGACTTCAGGGAGGGGGCGAGATAAACCAACCCTAGACGGGCCCTGTGGCAGGGGGTTGTTTCCCAAAGATGCCGACCATGGGCCGAAACCTGCAGCGGGTTTAGATTTCGAAAATCGAGTACAGGACTCCGTTGAAATCTCCACCCGCCACACGCTCCGGGATCCGCCCTGCCCTTAGACCCGTCAAACGAGTGCAAGACTCCGTCGTGATCTACGGCCACTGCGTACCCCAGGACCGGTGATAGCTGCGGATCCGACAAACGAGTTCAAGACTCCATCGTGATCCACGGCCATCACACGGTTCGACCACGATCGGCGGAAGGGCTTTCCTAGATGGGAAAAAAATAAAGGAGTGGCGAATTTAATTTCCCCTCCTAAAATCACACACACACACACAGAATATAACAGGCGATGTTTATTTTAGTGCGAAGCACTTTTGGACATTTATTAATTTACTTGAATCAGGGTTTTCTATGGCGTACAAAGTCTCCTTGCCCCGCCGCTACAGTCCTCGCCACTGTTGGTTGACATCGTATCACACGCTTGTCACACACTTGTCGAAATTTTTCCGCGGCGGGCCGGTTTCCCGGGTCTTTACAAAGTCAGCATACAAGTTTTGACCAATCCGAATTAATTAAACAAAAGATGCAGCCTAAAAGCCATAAAATCAGGCCACAGTTTTGACCAATCAAAATTAACTAATCAAAATCCATTTTCGCTGCTGGCGTCGCTGTCACCGGTAGAAGCTATAGTTATAAGAATAATGCATTTTGTAAAATCAGTTTAAGATTGGGGACCTAACTTAATATAACTTTACCAATAAAGACCCCGCTGTATATTAAAATAAAAATCGTTTTTTTTTAATATATCCCGAAACGAAAAACATAATTGGCGCAGCCGGTAGGAAACAAGTAATATCATCGCGAGTTACTACCTACAAAGGTCTTAAAAAATCATTTCGCGAAAATAAAACATTATTTGTATCCGCAAAACGAACTTACTTAAAAAATGTTTTTAATCAACATTAGTTAAATAGTTCAAAATAGTAGTAGTGTTGCCGCCCTGTGTTTTCAAAAGTTTGTTGTTGTAACTTTTCTTATCCAATTAGTCTAATAGGATCACCCTTCTTCAGGATGGGACAGATCATGCTGAGGTTCCAATCTTCGGGCATGCTCTCCGTGAGCCATATCTTGCTGTTTAGTTGGTGCATGCTCCCTACCAATATATCACCAGCTGCCTTAAACAATTCTGCCGGCAGGCCGTCAGCACCTGCAGACTTGTTGTTTTTAAGCCGTTGGATTGCATCCTTGACTTCGATATGACTTGGGATTGGCACTTCAATATCAGTGCCATAGATTGGGGTTCGTGGATCATAGTCTTCAGAGTCTGTGCTTGATCCAGATAACAGACTCGAGAAGCACGACCTTAAAAAATCCTAAAAATATTCTAAGTATGGGGTTTGAGAAATAAAGAGTGTATCTTTTAAAAAACTTAAACATCGAATCAAACCATGAATCCGTTTGCCTCTGAGAGGTCCGGAAAGTTGGCCAATTTCAGCATTTTTCGAACTTTGAGGTCCTTTCGCTAAGAATCCTTGCGCAGGGGAACTTTTTGGAAAATGCAGTTCAACTTGGGAATTCGTAACGAATCCAAATATATAGCAACCATCGAGGTACATTTAAAAATCACTAAAAATGCTGCACAGTGTTATGGAACTGCCATCAACATCAGCAGCAGACGTAGCCGCAGCAGCAAAAGCTGCACAAACCCTCTTAGATGTATCAATGAACCATTTCCTTCTGCAACTGAATCAGGTAAATAAATTCAATGGAGACAAACTCTATTTGGCTCTCTTCATAAAAGAAGTCGATGAATTAGTCTACCATTATCCTACAACATCAGAAGGCCAAAATCAAATTATACAAGCAGCCATCAGGAACCTCCTAGTTGGACAAGCCCGATCACTCTTGATGAGAAATACACCACAGGACTGGAAGGTGTAAGGAAGCTCTTAGGCTGGGATAGATTACTCAGGGCTCCCAGGGTCACATACAATAATTTGTTTAAGTTCAAGGACTTCAGGGAGGGGCGAGATAAACCAACCCTAGACGGGCCCTGTGGCAGGGGGTTGTTTCCCAAAGATGCCGACCATGGGCCGAAACCTGCAGCGGGTTTAGATTTCGAAAATCGAGTACAGGACTCCGTTGAAATCTCCACCCGCCACACGCTCCGGGATCCGCACTGCCCTTAGACCCGTCAAACGAGTGCAAGACTCCGTGGTGATCTACGGCCACTGCGTACCCCAGGACCGGTGATAGCTGCGGATCCGACAAACGAGTTCAAGACTCCATCGTGATCCACGGCCATCACACGGTTCGACCACGATCGGCGGAAGGGCTTTCCTAGATGGGAAAAAAATAAAGGAGTGGCGAATTTAATTTCCCCTCCTAAAATCACACACACACACACACAGAATATAACAGGCGATGTTTATTTTAGTGCGAAGCACTTTTGGACATTTATTAATTTACTTGAATCAGGGTTTTCTATGGCGTACAAAGTCTCCTTGCCCCGCCGCTACAGTCTTCGCCACTGTTGGTTGACATCGTATCACACGCTTGTCACACACTTGTCGAAATTTTTCCGCGGCGGGCCGGTTTCCCGGGTCTTTACAAAGTCAGACGATCTGAACTGGCGCGCGCGAAGTCTCAAAAGTAATTAATTTTCCTTCCTCCTTTGGCATTGCCTCGGCGTCGCTGCCGCTGCGCTTCAGCTTTTTCCAGGCAGAGTTATTTCCCTTGCTCGTAAACACCGATCGAGTTGGATGCCATTTGGTTCGATCGAGTGGATGCTAAGAGCGTGCAGATGCTGATGTGTGGGTGATGAGAGCGTTGCGTTCCGTGTGGGTGCTGATGTGTGGATGATAAGGGAAGCGAGAGTGTTCGCCGGTGTGTGGATGCTGATGAGCGTGTAGAAGCGAGAATGTTCGCCGGTGTGTGGATGCTAAGAGCGTGCAGATGCTGATGTGTGGGTGATCAGAGCGTTGCGTTCCATGTGGGTGCTGATGTGTGGATAATAAGAGGAAGCGAGAGTGTTCGCCGGTGTGTGGATGCTGGCGATGTTGGGTAGGTTGGCTATTAAGAAGCTAAACTAATATTAAATCTCTTAATGAGTCTTACATGGCTATAAAATATTCCTATATGACTTCAAAATTTCCTACATGTCTATAAAATTATTGGGAATTGTGGGCAATTGTGGGGGCCGTTTTACGGTTCCTCACAAAGGAACAGAGAACAATACTTATCGGCGAGTTCAACAGCGCAACGCCTCCACATCGAATGATAGCCGAATTACGTGAGACTATGATGATGAATTTAAAGATTTTAAAACATCAAAATAATTCTCAAACACAAAACCCAACTATAATAATTACAACTAATAATAATTATCAAAACAAATATAACAACAACTGGCAGACACAAAATAAGTTCGACTCTAATAGAAGTTGGGGTAACAACAATAATTATAATAATTCAGGAAATTCAGGAAAAAAAACTTCTTAAAATAATCAAGGACAGGGTAGCCAGAGTACTCAGAGTACCAATATTCCCCAAAATCGTCCCCGAGTTTCAGAATCAGATCAACAACGTAAGTCGAACCAATGGACAAATTTGATAATTTTCAGACAACAGCATCCGACGAAACACAACAGCCATAAAAATTATAGGAAGAACAATTCTAAAAGAATCATCAGCAAAAATTGGATTTTATGAAAAACACTATTGAATTAAATAAATATGAATTCCCAATGGAAAATATTACGGAAAAAAGTAATAAAACTTTTTCAAATGTTGTAGATGATGAGGAATATATTTTTGCCTTGCAAACAGATTTATCTGACAATAACATAAGAGACGATCACTTAAATAATGAAGAAAAAACTGAACTTCATTATTTAATGTCAGCATTTTTATACCCTTGCAGAGGGTATTATAATTTCAGTCAGATAAGTCAGTCAGTGAAGGAGACGTTTCCGACCACATAAAGTATATATATTCTTGATCAGCACCAATAGCCGAGTCCATCTAGCCATGTCCGTCTGTCCGTCTGTCCGTTTCTATGCGAACTAGTCTCTCAGTTTTAAAGCTATCGCAATGAAACTTTCCCAAAAGTCTTCTTTCTATTGCAGGTAGTACATATGTCGGAGCGAGCCGGATCGGACCACTATATCTTAATACGAATAATCAAACAAATATAAGAAAATTCATTGTAACTTTGCAGGAAGTAGGCGTTTTGATTTCTGACAACTTAAAAAGGTATTTCTTTTGTCTGCAAGGGTATATAAGCTTCGGCTGGCAAAAGCTAGCTTCCTTTCTTGTTTGATATTCAGTATCATGAAGGTGAAAATTTGACTTTTACGAACGAAATCAAACACGTTATTAAAACAAAACATGAAAAACCTATTTATAGGAGACCATATAGTTATTTTTATATTTCGATACAGAAGTAGAAAAACAAATTGAGGAAAAGTGACACAAGGTATTATCAGAAAATCCAAATCTCCTTATTGCAGTCCAATTTTAATGGTACCCAAGAAAAGGGATGCATCGGGCATGCCCAAATATCGTATGGCTATCGATTACAGGACTCAACGAAATAACTATTAATTATAAATTCCCTATTCCGAACATGGACGAAATCTTAGACAAGTTAGGGAAATGTCAATATTTTACAACATTAGATCTTGCATTCCATCAAATTGAAATGGATCCAGACTTTTTTCAAAAAACTGCATTCTCCACTAAGAGGAGTCTTTATGAATATACTAGAATGGCCTTTGATCTTAAAAATGCACCCGCTACATTTCAGCGTTGTATGAATAATGTATTACGCGACATAATAGGTACCCATTGTCTCGTATATTTAGACGACATTGTAATATTTTCTTCTTTTGTTAAGAACGTCAATTAGATAAATGTGAATTTATGAATCGAGTAACGGAATTCTAAGGCCACATAATTTCAACCGAACGAATCAAAGCAAATCCAACAAAAATTCAAGCTACAATGAAGCGTTTGAAAAATTAAAAAACTTTAAAAAGTAACGATCCAATTCTCATTTAATCAGATTTTGAAAAGAAGTTCGAATTAACCACAGATGCAAGCAATTATGCATTAAGTGCAGAACTATCCCAAGAAGGCTAAATAACTAAATCAACATGATTTAAATTATGCAGCTATTGAAAAAGAACTCTTAGCTATTGTATGGGCGAGTAAGTATTTCCGCCTCTCTTTGGAAGAGGTTTTAAAATATGCCCTGACCACTAACCGCTTATTTGGTTACATAACATAAATGAACCTAATATGAAATTACAACGTTGGAAAATAAAACTTAGAGAGTTTGATTATGAAATAAAGTACATTAAAGGAAAATAGAATTACGTAGCAGATGCTTTGTCAAGGATTACAAAGAAGGAAACTAAAAATAACAAAATTATAAAAATATTTCAAAGTGAAGCCGATAGATACTACCGCAGCAACGGTGCATAGTGCACAAGAAGATAAAGGTGATTGCATACAAATTACCGAACGACCAGTTAACGTTTTTAAACACCAATTTATTGTATGTTTGAAAAAGGAAATCAAGACACTACCGATCAAACTCACTACTTTAACTCACTAATAATATAATTTACAGTGACATGACTGAAACTTTGGCAAAAGACATAATTATAAAATTTATATGTAGACACAATTTTGTTATGTACATTAATAATGACGAAGACTTTTTCAACGAGCCTATTGTCACCTATTGTCCAATATACTCCAATACAGTCCACATTATATACAACGTCCAAAATATTTCAATTACAAATTTAATATACAATTATAAGTATATATGTATTTCCGAACTCCCCCAAACACATATATCCACATATATTCACACATACCAACATACATAAAAATACATAATCCCGATGCATGCTTATTAATGTAATACATATGCCCGTCCTCCTCAACGTATGTACATAAGAGAAAAGTCACGTACGTAACGTAAGGCAACGTAAGCACGATAACACACGTACGTTCCTTCGCGGTGCACCCTACAAACATTTCCAAATCGACATTTCAAATACAGCCCACATCATTTATAATTTCCGAATATAAAATATACAATTTATACACATCTTTCCGAGCTCCCACAAACACATATATCCACAAATTAAAAAAAAATATAATCCTGATGCATGCGAATTAATACATATGCCCGTCCTCCGCAACATATGTACATAAAGGAGAAACGCACATACGTTCACCCAGCACACCCTACCAAAATTTCAACATCCATTTATTATTGTTGGGTGGGCAAGAAAGTCATGTCGTGTTTTTAGTAACCGTTTTTAATCTAATTTATTTACGACTAATCGAGCACCAGGGTCACACTTTTTAGTATCGTTTTAAGGCTTATTGTCTTAGGTACTATCGATGAAAATTTGGTAATTATTCGATAACATTTGTGGAAGCTATAGCAAATTAAACATGGAGGATCAAAGTGAGCATTTTCGGCATATTTTGCTTTTTTATTTCCGAAAAGGAAAAAAAGCGGTCGAAGCTCGCGAAAAATTGTGCGAAGTGTATGTTAAAGATGCCATGAGTGATCGCCAATGTCAGCGCTGGTTTCAGGCTTGGAGATTTTGGAGTTAAAGACGCCCCACGTTCTGGTCGACCATCGGCCGTTTTTGACAAACAAATTCAGGCTTTGCTGGATGAAAACCGACGTTATTGAACGCGGGAGATGTCAGAGAAGCTCAGTGTGTCGCGTACAACGGTTGAAAACCATTTGAAGAAACTTGCCTTCGTAAACAAGCTCGATGTTTGGGTTCCGCATAATTTAAAGGAAATTCACCTAACTAAGCGTATCAATATCTGCCATTCTCTGCTGCAACGGATTAAAAACGATCCTTTTTTGAAGCGGATCACTACTGGCGACGAAGAGTGGGTTGTTTACAATAATGTCCAACGAAAAAGATCATGGAGCGAGAAAGATGAGCCAGCCCAAGCCACATCAAAGGCCGATATCCATCAGAGGAAAGTTATGCTGTCTGTTTGGTGGAATTGGAAGGGTGCAGTGCTCTTTGAGTTGCTGGGACGGAATGAAACCATCAATTCAGATGTGTACTGTCGCCAGCTATCCAATTTGGCGGAAAAAATTTAAGAAAAGGAGCCGGCACTAGCTAATCGCAAGGGTATAGTCTGTCATTATGACACACATCTTTGGTCACTCGGCAAAAATTAACGGAGCTGAATTGGGAAGTGCTACCACATCCACCTTATAGTCCGTACTTAGCACCTTCAGATTACCATTTGTTTCGCTCTCTTCAAAACTCTTTGAATGGTAAAAACTTTGATTCAGATGAGGCTGTCGAAAACCACTTGTCTCGATTCTTTGCTGGAAAAGACCAAAAGTTCTTTGAGCGCGGAATTATGGAGCTGCCCGAGAGATGGTCATTAGTGGTCAAACAAAACGGCCAATACATAATTGACTAATTATAAGTCCTGATATAAATAAATCATCTTTGAAAATATTGAAAAAAAACGACATGACTTTCTTGCCAACCCAATATATTATACATTTGCAAAATAACTTGTTTCCACCGAACACAATTTATTATTATACTATACATATAACAACATAACTGGATTCCACCCAACCCATCACCACCACACGCCTTTCCAGAACTTGCAGGATATTTATTTCAGCAGCGCTCGAAGAACTTTGGTCTTTTTCCAGCAAAGAATCGAGACAAGTGGTTTTTCGACAGCCTCATCTGAATCAAAGTTTTTACCATTCAAAGAGTTTTGAAGGCGAAACAAATGGTAATCTGAAGGTGCTAAGTCCGGACTATAAGGTGGATGTGGTAGCACTTCCCAATTCAGCTCCGTTAATTTTTGCCGAGTGACCAAAATGTGTGGGGCCTAGCGTTGTCATGGTGAAAGACTATACCCTTGCGATTAGCTAGTGCCGGCTCCTTTTCTTCAATTTTTCCGCCAAATTGGATAGCTGGCGACAGTACACATCTGAATTGATGGTTTCATTCCGTCCCAGCAGCTCAAATGCACTACACCCTTCCAATTCCACCAAACAGACAGCATAACTTTCCTCTGATGGATATCGCGCTTTGATGTGGCTTGGGCTGGCTCATCTTTCTTGCTCCATGATCTTTTTCGTTGGACATTATTGTAAACAACCCACTTTTCGTCGCCAGTAATGATCCGCTTCAAAAAAGGATCGTTTTTATCCGTTGCAGCAGAGAATGGCAGATATTGATACGCTTAGTTAGGTGAATTTCCTTTAAGTTATGCGGAACCCAAACATCGAGCTTGTTTACGTAGCCAAGTTTCTTCAAATGGTTTTCAACCGTTGTATGCGACACACTGAGCTTCTCTGACATCTCCCGCGTTGAATAACGCCGGTTTTCATCCAGCAAAGCCTGAATTTGTTCGTCATAAAACGGCCGATGGTCGACCAGAACGTGGGGCGTCTTTAACTCCAAAATCTCCAAGCCTGAAACCAGCGCTGACATTGGCACCACTACATGGCATCTTTACTATACACTTCGCACAATTTTTCGCGAGCTTCGACCGCTTTTTTCCTTTTCGGAAATAAAAAAACAAAATATGCCGAAAATGCTCACTTTGATCCTTCATGTTTAATTTGCTCATAGCTTCCACAAATGTTATCGAATAATTACCAAATTTTCATCGACAGTACCTAAGACAATAAGCATTAAAACGATACTAAAAAGTGTGACCCTGGTGCTCGATTAGTCGTAAATAAATTAGATTAAAAACGATTACTAAAAAATACGACATAATTTTCTTGCCCACCCAACAATAATAAATGGATGTTGAAATTTTTGGTAGGGTGTGCTGGGTGAACGTATGTGCGTTTCTCCTTTATGTACATATGTTGCGGAGGACGGGCATATTTGTATTAATTCGCATGCATCAGGATTATATTTTTTTTTAATTTGTGGATATGTGTTTGTGGGGCTCGGAAGATCAATATTAAATTGTATATTTTATATTCGAAATTATAAATGATAGTATATTTGTAAGTACCGCGAAAAAGAGGCTAGCCGTGTTATCATTAACTACCCATTACGTGACTTTTCTTATGTACATACGTTGAGAGAGACAGGCATATTGCATTATCAGGATTATATGACACATGTATGTTAGTATGTGTGAATATATATTGAAGTATATGTGACAGGGGGGATTCGGAAATACATGTACTTATAATTGTATATTAAATTTGTAGTGGGTGCTTATATAATGTGGACTTTTATATTGTAGATGACAATAACTCGTTGAAAAAAGTCTTCGTCATTATTAATGTACATAACAAATTGTGTCTATATAAATTTTATAATTATGTCTTTTGCCAAAGTTTCAGTCATGTCGCCTGTAAATTATATTATTGATTGAGTTAAAGTAGTGAGTTTGATCGGTAATTTCCTTTTTCAAACATACAATAAATTGTGTTTAAAAACCGGCAATTTGTAATGCATCCTCTTCTTATTGCCTATGCTGCGGTAAGTATCTATCGATTTTCAAGCTTTAGAAATATTTTCAATTTTGTTATTTTAGTTTCCTTCTTTGTAATCCTTGACAAAAAGCATCTGCGCTCTATTTTCCTTTAATACTTTATTTCATAATCTAAGTTTTATTTTCCAACGTTGTTTCATTTATGTTATGTAACAAACTTTAAGCAGGGCACTACAAGGAGGCGGAAAGTATTGCTTTTTCAATAGCTGCATAATTTAAATCATGTTATTTAATTATTTAGCGAAATACTTGGAATCCCTACTGCACTTAATGCATAGTACTTTTGCATCTAATATTGAATTCGAACTTCTTTTCAAAATCTGATTAAATGAAGAGTTGGAATAAAATTTTTTAAAGTTTTTTAATTTTTCAAACGCTTCATTATGGCAATTTTGTTGGATTTGCTTTGATTCGCCGGTTAATAATGACGCCATAAATTCACATTTATCAGTTCTTAACAAAAAGAAGAAAATATTACAATGTCATCTAAGCCACGAAATTTTGTTATGTCGCGTAATACATTATTCATACAACGCTGAAATGCTGGCAGGTGCAGGTATTCTAGCATATTCCTCTTAGTGGAAATTACTGAAAAAAGTCTGGATCCGAGATGCAAGATCTAATGTTGTAAAATATTGACATTTCCGAAAAAACTGTCTACAAGATTTCGTCCATGTTCCGAGATAGAAATTTATAGTGAATGAGATTGTGAGTCTCGCGTCGATGGCCACTGAGCATGCCCGATGCATCCCTTTCTTGGGTACCAAATTATTGGACTGCAATATCTATTAGCTGCTGTGTCAATTTCTTTTCTACTTCTGTATCGAAATATAAAAATAACTATATGGTCTCTATAAATAGGTTTTTCATGTTTTTCTTTAATAACGTGTTTACGTTCGTAAAGGCAAATTTTTCACCTTCATGATACTGAATATCAAGCAAAGGGAAGCTAGCTTTGCCAGCCATGCCTACCCTTGCAGACAAAAGAATACCTTTAAGTTGTCGGAAACGCTCACTAATTACAATGAATTTTCTTGATTATTCGTATTAAGAATAGTGGTCCGATCCCGGCTCCATTTTGCGAACTTTGAAGTTTCATTGCGATATTTTATTTGGAGACTAGTTCACTAAGACGAACGAGACATGTATTGATCAGAATATACTTATGTGGTCGGAAATATCTCCTTCTGACTGATTTATCTGACTGAAACAATACCCTCTGCAAAGTAGCAATACA
>JBAMCF010000443.1:0-24034 GCA_037075285.1 Drosophila lutescens
TGAAAGTCCTTAAAATTAAGATCCAATGATGTCATTCTGTTAGGATAACATCAACCTTTAATGTTACGTACCAGAAATGTTAGCAGAGCCTCGCACTGTTAAGGTACAGGCTGTTAAAACAGCTGTTGGCGGTGACGGGCGCACGTGGAGCAAATAATTGGAAAAAACAAGAACTTTAAAATTAATTCAAATCGCAATTTAGAACGATTATAACAAATCGTGCTTAACGGCATCGAAAGAGGGTGGATTAAACTAATTTGTTGTATATTTTAAATGTTAAAATAAAATGCGGTTTCTTTGCAGTTGACAGTTTATTTATAGCCCTTTAACTCTTAAGAAATCCAAATAAAAACTGATCTTTGAATAGACAAACAAAGAGAATGTGACCTAGTTTGACCTTAATATTTATACTGGGTTGTAGGGAATTCAATTCTTGTTCATATGAATGTTATTTGAAGGTGCACTTTTTCTTAAATCTGTATTTATAGGCCTAGACCTAAAACGGTAAAACACACGCATAATTGGTGCACAAAAGTCAATTACGATGAAGTTTCTAAAGAACGGTATACAGGTATCTTTCTAATTATATATTAGTAATTAAAAAAATATTTTACATTATGTTTTCAAAATAATAACTCTGTTAAAAAGTATTTGTGTATTTTTTTTGTTTCTTATATGGATTTTAATAATAAAAATTCGATTACACCTAACAAAAAAATAAAAAGGCACTCAATTTGCTTTGTGTAATTATATTCTTTTTATTATAAACCGAACTAAAAAAAAAATTTTTTTTTAATTATGTTTGAGCAAAAAAATTTTTTTTTTCTTAAAAAAGGCGTGAACACTGTCACTAGATTATGTTCTAGGGGCAACCTAAAATTATAAACAATAAAAAGTAATTATACGAACAGGCATAGAGCCCGACGTATCCACCAATGAGATAATAGAGGCACTGAAAGAAAAAGGATTTTTCGCCAAAAATATTATTAATATTATCAACAGAAATAAAAAGTTGCAACCACTCTTTAAGGTCGAACTGGAGCCAGAAAGCAGAGCCTTGAAGAAAAATAAAGTGCACCCGATCTAAGAACTGCAATTCCTGTTGCATAGAAGGATTACTGTTAAAGAACCGCATAAGCGAAATGGTCCGCTGCAATGCACAAACTGCCAAGAATATGGACACACCAGAAACAACTGCGGGCTTCGATCAGTCTGCGTAGCTTGTGGTGGCTTCCACAACTCCGAACCTGGCCCAGGAAGCAAGGAAGACCCAAAGACGAAGAAATGCGCTAACTGTGGAGATCACCATACCGCAAACTGCAGAGGCTGCCCGGTCTATAAAGAGTTAAAGAGTCGGTTTCAACAAGCTAAGTATGCACGCTCCCAGAATGCACGCTTGCAATCCCAAGCCACACCTGATGTTTTCTTTGCGAAAGCAGCCAGATATTCATTTGGGCCCCTCAACACAAATGGGGGAGTCTCATACGCCAGTGCCCTAAAAACAGGACTTGCCAATCAGAAGGGGATCCCACAAGCTCAATGCTCTGAGCAAAATATACAAACACCTCAGCATGCTATAGGACAAATACCAAACAGCACCGAAACCATGATGCTGACTTTACAAAAGGGTATGATGGAATGTATGTCCTTCATGAAAACAACAATGTATAACCTTATGCAAAACACTTTAATAAAATTGCTCACATCCCAAAAATCTAAATAATCCATGTCTTGTCTTTGAATATCCATGTGGAATGCCAATGGCGTTTCACGGCACAAACTGGAAATAACTCAATTCCTTAATGAAAACCAAATAGATGTAATCCTGCTGGCAGAAACGCATCTCACAAGTAAATACAACTTATAAATAAGAGGCTATATTTCATACTGCACTGATCATACGGCTGGTAAGACTCACGGAGGAACTGGAATTTTAAGCATTAAGCACCGCTTTCACCAGAGGTTTGTAACAAATGGCAAACAAGGCAACGGCAGTATCACTATAGCCGCTGTTTATTGCCCACCGCGTTTTACAATAACTGAAGAGCAATTCTTGGACTTCTACAATTCACTCGGAGATCGCTTTATAACAGGAGGAGACTACAACGCCAAGCACACACACTGGGGATTCCGCCTTGTGACCCGCAAAGGAAGGCAACTATATAATGCACTCATCAAAACAGGCAAGAAACTGGACTACGTTTCGCCAGGCAGCCCTACATACTGGGCTACAGATCCTAGAAAACTACCTGACCTCATTGATTTTGCTGTGACAAAAAATATTTCTCGCAATCTAATGTCTGCAAAATCGCTTTTGGATCTATCATCGGACCACACACCAGTGCTAATAACTCTTCTTCAAAGCCCGGAATTATCGAGCACCCTTGGCGGCTGACGTCGCATCGAACCAACTGGCTAAAGTACAAAAAGTACGTAACTTCCTACATTGAACTAACACCACAGTTAAACATAGAGAATGACATCGACTTCTGTGCTGATGCCCTGGAGTCAGTACTCATGGCAGCAGCCAAAATCTCAACACCAGAAGAGACAATCGTGCGTAGCAACCAATACCAAACTAATTTGCAAATCGAACAACTGGTTCGGCAAAAAAGACGTCTACGACGCGCTTGGCAATCCTGCAGATCGCACCATTCGACGCAACTCTTTAATGAAGCCACCCGCAGACTCACCAAAACCCTCAAGCAAGAAGAGGAGCTTGCGCAGCGCCGGTACATCGAGAAACTGTCGCCGACCAGTACAAAACATCCTTTGCGTAGAGCTCACCAAAATTTAAGCTCTCCGATAGAATCAGTCACTCCGATTAGAAACTCCTCGGGTACTTGGGCCCGCAGTGACAAAAACAGAGCCGAAACGAAATGTTTTTAAGCCAAACGCCGCCACAAACTCTTTTCATCTACCGCCGCTTAGCTCTAAAATTGCAATCAACCCGATTTTGTTTCAAGCACCTGAAATTGCTAATGTCATTAGGAAGCAATCCCACCCCGTTTTACAGTCTCCGAAGACCAATTCATGGACTTCTACAATTCACTTGGGGAGCGATTCATAGCAGCAGGAGATTACAACGCCAAGCACACACACTGGGGATCCCGCCTTGTGACCCCCAAAGGAAGGCAACTATATAATGCACTCATCAAGACATGCAACAAACTGGACTACGTTTCGCCAGGCAGCCCTACATACTGGCCTACAGATCCTAGAAAACTACCTGACTTAATTGATTTTGCTGTGACAAAAAATATTTCTCGCAATCTAATATCTGCAAAATCGCTTTTGGATCTATCATCGGACCACTCACCAGTGCTAATAACTCTTCTTGAAAGCCCGGAATTAATCGAGCACCCTTGGAGGCTGACGTCGCATCGAACCAACTGGCTGAAGTTCAAAAAGTACGTAAGTTCCCACATTGAACTGACTCCACAGCTCAACATCAAGGAGGACATCGACTGCTATGCCGATGCACTGGAGTCTGTACTCGTCGCAGCAGCCAAAGTCTCTACACCGCAAGGGAGGGATGGGCGCACACACCAACACAAAACTAACTTGGAAATCGAACAGCTTGTTTTGGAGAAAAGACGTTTGAGGCGTGCTTGGCAAACCAGCAGATCGCCGTCCTCGAAACAAAGTCTTAAGGAAGCTGGTCGCAGACTTACCAGGGCCCTAAGGCACGAAGAAGTAGAAGCACAACGCCAGTACATTGAGAAACTTTCACCCACCAGCACCAAGCATCCCTTGTGGAGGGCCCACCCAAATCTAAGTGCGCCGTCCGAAACAGTAATCCCCATAAGAGACTCTTCAGGCAGCTGGGCCAGAAGCGACAAAGACAGAGCTTGTACATTTGCTTTACACCTTCGAAATGTCTTTCAGCCAAACCCTGCAACAAATTCATTCGCACTACCGTCGCCGCCAATTCGAATCGAAACTGAGACGGACCCAATTCAGTTTCAACCAAACGAAGTTGCAAAAGTCATCAGCGAGCAATTGAAACCAAAAAAGGCCCCAGGCGGTGATCTAATAACTCCCAAAATGCTAATTGAACTCCCAAACTGTGCAGTTAAGGTCATTTGTAAACTCTTTAACGGGATTACACGACTTGGCTACTTCCCAAAAAAATGGAAAAAATCGGTAATCATAATGATCCCAAAGCCAGGAAAAGATCACACAATACCAGCTTCATACAGACCGATAAGTTTACTCTCGTGTCTGTCAAAACTGCTCGAAAAATGCCTTTTGACGCGCATAATCCCATATCTGAAAGAGCACAACGTTATTCCGGCACATCAATTTGGCTTTCGAGAAAGCCATGGAACAATAGAGCAAGTCAACAGATTAACAACGGAAATACGGTCTGCATTCGAATATCGAGAATACTGCAGTGCGGTATTTCTTGATGTTGCACAGGCTTTCGATCGAGTCTGGCTTGATGGCCTTATGCACAAAATCAGAACTATTCTGCCGGAAAACACTCACATGATACTTGAATCGTACCTTTACAACAGAGAATTCGCCGTGAGATGCAACACTACAACATCCGACGATTACACTATAGAGGCTGGAGTTCCCCAAGGTAGCGCCCTTGGTCCAACTCTATTTCTCCTTTACACCGCAGATATTCCCACGAACGTCCGGCTAACTACTTCCACATTCGCAGACGATACCGCGATCATAAGTCGGTCCAAATGCCCAATTCAGGCAACAGCACTACTAGCTGATCACCTCGTGGTAGTGGAGAGGTGGTTATCAGACTGGCGTATAAAAATAAATGCGCAAAAGTGTAAACACATAACGTTTACTCTTAACAGACAAACGTGTCCCCCGCTAACTCTGAATAACACGCCACTTCCACAAGCTGACGATGTAACGTACCTTGGCGTCCACCTAGACAGGAGACTTACATGGAGGAAACATATCGAAGCTAAGAAAATTCATCTAAAACTTAAATCCATTGGCCTCCATTGGCTCTTAAATGCTCGCTCCCCCTCTGCCTGGACTTCAAGGTCCTGCTCTACAATTCAACGCTTAAGCCCGTCTGGACATACGGCTCCCAGTTGTGGGGAAACGCGAGCAGCAGCAACATTGACATTATCCAGCGAGCACAATCAAAAATCTTGAGAACTATCACTGGGGCACCTTGGTATGTTCGGAACGACAACATCCACAGAGATCTTGGCATTCTGCCCGTAAAAGACGAAATATCAAAACAAAAAGCGTCCTACCTCACCAAGCTAACTTCTCATCCAAACCAGCTCGCCAGGGGCCTAGCCAGGGTCTCATACCGGACCCGATTGCAACGAAATGACCTTCCAGCTCAGCAATAGTTATTAGAGCCCTTTAATCTCGCGTCAGTCATCTTGACTGTTAGATAGCTTTTTAATTTAAGATTTTATATACTTATTGTTAGTCTCAATTCAGAGAAGATCCAATAAATAAAATGCATACGTAATAAAAAAAAAAAAAAAAAAAAAATTAGGAAGCAACTAAAACCGAAAAAGGCTCCAGGGGGCAACCTAATAACCCCAAAAATGATAATTGAACTTCCAAACTGCGCAGTGGATGTTATATGCAAACTATTTAACGGGATAACCAAACTTAACTACTACCCCAAAAAATGAAAAAAATTCTGTGGTTATAATGATACCGAAGCCTGGGAAAAACCACACAATTCCCACATCGTACAGGCCAATAAGCTTACTATCGTGCCTGTCCAAATTTACTATAAAAAAAAAACAAAATTTAATCCCGGCACATCAATTCGGGTTTCGTGAAAGCCACGGAACCATCGAGCTAGTCAACCGGATAACTTCAGAAATTCGTAAAGCCTTCGAACATCGGGAATATTTTAGTGCGATATTCCTCGACGTCTCTCAGGCATTCGACCGAGTGTGGCTTGAAGACACTACTGTCAGAAAACACTCATAAGTTACTTAAGTCGTACCTCTACCACATCCAAACGACATCCAAAAAATATAACTTTGAAGCCGGAGTCCCACAAGGTAGCGCACTGGGCCCTACCCTGTTTGTCCTCTACACAGCAGCCATCCCTACGAACGATAGGCTGACTATACACAGCATCCATTCATTAGTTTAGAAGCTACACTTCGTCAAAGTTGAAAAAGTTAGAAAAATTCAAAAATGCTGGCATAAATGGCTTCGTTAAAAATACACGCCCAAAAACCGAAATTTGATGGCCGAAATCGGTTTACCACAACTCAAGTTAACAATTAAAAAAGTGTCAAAAACGTTTTTTACACTTAAAAAAAATTGGTTGATTAAAAAAAATGTTAAATGCCTTTTTCTTAATCAGAAAGACGCACCTTTCCGGAAAACAATGGTTTCCTTCATGATATGAAGGAGATTTTTTTTGTAAACTGGTGTTATGCTAATTAGGGGTTTAATTATGCTAATTAGGGATTTAATTATGCTAATTAGGGTAATAAATTGGGTCAAGGTGACAGGTGTGAGGGTAATTAAAGTTAAGGGGTGCGTGACGAGTGATCATTAGGGTGATATGTTGACAGGTGTCCGTTAATTGATTTAGAAAATGGGATAGAACGAGGGGAGGGATCCTGATTAGGTGGTTGACGAGTAGGTTATTGGGATCGAACGTGGGAGAAGTTACTGGGGTGTGACGGGAGACCGTTACTAAGATCTAAAAAATACGAGGGATCGTATTGAGTGGTTGACGAGAAGGTTCAGGGGATCCTAATTAAGCAGGGGAGAAGTTACTGGGGTGTGACGGGTGTCCGTTAATTGATTTAGAAAATGGGGGAGGGATCCTAGTTAAGCGGGGAGAAGTTACTGGAGTGTGACGTGTGACCGTTTATTAGATTAAGAAAGTGTGGTGCTAACACGTGTACGTAATAAGTGACCATTTAATAACCATAACCTCTAGAAAATGTCACGGGCTGTTCACAAGTGAACGTGGTTACTTGATTAGCATAACGAACACTCAAAAGAAACAGCTGAAAACAAACACCCTTGAATAGGGGATTTCTTTGCTTGTATCTGAGAAACAAACACCATCCACCGAAACAACGAATACTCAAAAGAAACAGTTGAAAACAAACACATACAAAAAACAAATTTTAATTTAAAAAATATATCTTTTTTTAAACTTTTTTTGACCTGAAAGAAACAGTTGAAAACAAGCACCAACCCCCAAAAAAAAAGAATATGCTAATTTTAATTTAGTTCATGAATTTAGGTCATGTTTATTTGGAAATTTGTAAAAGGCTTTTCTTATACACTAAATATGATGACATTAGTCTTAAGGCTCCATCTCGATGATTTTTATAGAAAAATCAGGCACACGCCTCTTCCTCGAATCCATTATTACAAAACGTAAAATTATCGCCATATAACGTTTTGTTAAGATCGTCTTCTCCTTTATCCATAAACATATTCCTTGTATCAATGAGATATTTTAAATCTTCTTTGAATTTTCCTCACCAAATTGGGATGTGAAATTATTGATTCGGCTTATTAATCCACTTTGTCTGTTATCCATTGTATATGTATAAGTGTTAAACTATAGTTCCATTGCAAACATTTAAAATATTGTGTGCATTATTTAGAGCTTAAATACCGCTTTTAATATGTATTGAGCAAAAAGGGAATTCGTTTATGTTTACTGTGTTTAATGGTAGGCAACCCAAAGATTTATAGAAAACATTTCTTTTCAATTCCCTTGCATAGAACCGCCTTTCCCGAAGTGATTTGTTTTATATATTTTCTTATTGCTTAAAGTTGTTTATTCCATCGTTCCAAAAAATTTTATGTTGGTTTTTGGTGAGCCAGGGAGCAGTTTTTCGTGACTTGTTCTTAAGACAAGTGAAATCAAATGGAGGTTGTATAACGAAATTATTGTTAAAATTATTTTCTTTGTTAATTACAACTCCAATTTCCTTTAGAATGAACTTGTCGTTGTTATCAAAAAATCCTTGTACATCAATTGCTACTATATCTTTCAAAATTTTATGCGGTTGTTATGTTGTTAGACAGTTCTTTAAACTAACCCACTTAAAGGACTATACTCAACTAAACGATCGTGAATAAGAAGGCAATATGCTTGGATGTATTTATGGTTTGATTTATTCAAATCAATTGAAACTCTCACGTCGATAGGTCCCGATTCAACTGATTAATTTTTATATGAATGGTCAACTAAAATAAAAGGTTTACTTTTAAATTCTATCGGTAATAAAAATGGTTCTGCTGGGCGGTTGTAATAACTCTTTTAAATCCCTGCATACATATCATAAAGGTGTGCAAATTGGTCATTTTCAAAGTTTACATTGAAGTCATCAAATGGATACGTGTCTGTATTCAAGTGGACTTTCAGGATAGATAAATTATTTGTAGTTAGTTTTCCATTCAACATGAAGGCTGCACTATAGGCTGGATGACCACTTTAGGTGGCCAAAAGTCATTTTTTGAAAGTCCTTAAAATTAAGATCCAATGATGTCATTCTGTTAGGATAACATCAACCTTTAATGTTACGTACCAGAAATCTTAGCAGAGCCTCGCACTGTTAAGGTACAGGCTGTTAAAACAGCTGTTGGCGGTGACGGGCGCACGTGGAGCAAATAATTGGAAAAAACAAGAACTTTAAAATTAATTCAAATCGCAATTTAGAACGATTATAACAAATCGTGCTTAACGGCATCGAAAGAGGGTGGATTAAACTAATTTGTTGTATATTTTAAATGTTAAAATAAAATGCGGTTTCTTTGCAATTGACAGTTTATTTATAGCCCTTTAACTCTTAAGAAATCCAAATAAAAACTGATCTTTGAATAGACAAACAAAGAGAATGTGACCTAGTTTGACCTTAATATTTATACTGGGTTGTAGGGAATTCAATTCTTGTTCATATGAATGTTATTTGAAGGTGCACTTTTTCTTAAATCTGTATTTATAGGCCTAGACCTAAAACGGTAAAACACACGCATAATTGGTGCACAAATGTCAATTACGATGAAGTTTCTAAAGAACGGTATACAGGTATCTTTCTAATTATATATTAGTAATTAAAAAAATATTTTACATTATGTTTTCAAAATAATAACTCTGTTAAAAAGTATTTGTGTATTTTTTTTGTTTCTTATATGGATTTTAATAATAAAAATTCGATTACACCTAACAAAAAAAAAAAAAAAAAGGCACTCAATTTGCTTTGTGTAATTATATTCTTTTTATTATAAACCGAACTAAAAAAAAAAATTTTTTTTAATTATGTTTGAGCAAAAAAATTTTTTTTTTCTTAAAAAAGGCGTGAACACGGCCATTTTTCCAACAAAAACATTTTTTTTATATTATAAATTCAATTCGAATAAAAAAACTTGTAAATGTTGCTTCATTTTTAAGTTATTAATTTAGGCCACAAAAAGTGGTCATCCAGCCTATAGTGGGCTGTAATGGCAAACCTGGGTCGCTCTCGGTTTGCAGCTAGTTTAACGGCCCATACGTGTTGAGTACCCTGTACCAGTTTTGGGTTAATGTATGTATCCCAACTACGGAAAGCTATCGGTAAATTTACGCCACTCTTTATTATATCATACATTTTAATTTTTGCAGCATCACTGGGTGGTACATGAGGAATTTTCCAGCTAAAATATAATCGAGCATCGATACTGACCGGTTGTGTTTTATCTGAGCTCTTGAAATTGCCTTTCAATCGTGGTTAAACCGAACGTATATAATCCTAAAATTGGAGAATATCTTTCTAAACCCCCGCTTAACACTTCGCGCACCGTATATAAACATTACATCGCGCCAATAAACACATTTATTTGAATTACAATTCATCGCTGTTGCCACAAAGGGCTTTGCTGGTGCTTTGTTTTTGTTCTCTATCGCCGTTTGTCGCGTCTGTTCTTTACACCCGCTCTCTCAACTGTCCTAACGGTCCTCTCTCCGTGCACTTCACTTTGAGCGCTTCGTCTCTCTCATCGCCTTGCTTGCTCTGGATCTTCGAATTTGGCTCTCCGAATCGACGGCTCTCCCATCAAGTATTCTAACGGTCCTCTCTCCGTATACTTCGAGTGGGTCGCCTCTCTCATCGCCTTGCTTGCTGTGGATCTTTGAATTGGCTCTCCGAATCGTCGGCTCTCCCATCACCGTATCTGCCGCTATCTGGTGTTCTGCACGTCTCTTTAATCGCCCACTGCCTGCTCTTTTGCACGATTCTCTTAACTGTCTGTTAAGTGCATAGTGTCCCAACCATGGTGGAACTATACAAGGTGATCTCGTCAGGTCTGCCGAGGACGTTATTTTTCAGCACTCTCTCTCTGCTCTCAGAGAGACAAGCGCTAGAGATAGAACTAGTATTTCATTCGCACGCTTCGTTTTTGCTTTTGTATTCGCTTTCAAAACAGAATATGTTTCAGGAACAAAAAAAACGAAATATTTAAAGCAAAATGTTGTATTTAAATGTATATTTCAGATAGTTGTAGAAATATTAATTACTTAAATATAAAATAAAGTCAAGAAAACTATTTATAGTAATATTTTTAACATATTTTTGTGGCCAAATAACCTTTGTTTTTGTTTCTGGACTTTTAACTTTTTGTTCAAGCTCTTAATTCTAAATTTTATGCGAGTTTAAAAAAAAAATTGTTTATTTTTTCGCCCAATTGAATGACAGTACTGTCTTTGATCATATCGACCATTAAAAATCGATTTTCACAAATTGTTTTGCCATTAAATTTGTTAAAAACGCATTCAAGCTGTTTGATTTTTTTAACAAATTCTTTTGATGGCTTTATCAGCCATCAGCCAACAACAAGAAACACAGAGAAAACGAAGCTGCAAAATGTAACGTTTTCTGTGTACACAAGCAAGAAGAAGGCAACGAAAAAAAAAGCGCTACACAACCTCTTTTGACAACGTTTGACAAACGACTGGCACAAATAACGTCCTCAAAAGAGGGCAGCTCTCGCGACGAGATCACCTTGTATAGTTCCACCATGGTCCCAACAATCACTAAAATGAGTGTCGTCATCTGTTCCGCAAAGAAATGCGAGTTCAATGGTGTTATCATTGGAGATAATTATTTGTCTTGTTGGCTTTGCGACAATTGCGCTCATATAAAATGCGCAGGACTTGGTCAAAACGGCCGTGTAGTGGATCTGATCTCGAAGAGATGCGGCTTAACTTGGTTCTGCCCTACCTGCCTTGTACTCACTCAGGAGATGAAAGCCTTTATGAGGCAAACAAGGAATGCGCTTACAGAATTTCGAAAGCAGCTGACCAGCAGCTTTGAAATTTTCTCAACTATGGAGACGCAATTTCTCGACTGTAAACTGCTTAATGAATCACCAAAGCGAAAGATTGCGAATAATAATAAAAATTTGCTGCAAATTCCATCTCCCTGTATTGCTGCAGTTGGGATTCCGTCACCTATTAGTGCGAGCCTGAACTCAATCTTGGCTGTCGACAACTCGGCTGGACCTGGCACATGCGTGGCTCCCAGATCCAATGCGGCTGATCTACCTCTCAGAGGCATTGCACCTAATAGGTCGGTCTTTGTTTCTCGTCTCAATCCGGAAGCCACTGCTGATTGTGTTAAAAACTACCTGTGGCAAAAATTGGGTGCACAACCTAATAGTATAAGTGTCTTTAAATTTAATTTCAAACAACCACGTGATATCTCTTCTTTTAAAATTACTCTTCCAGAATCTATGTTTTCTAAAGCTTTAGATCCCACAATTTGGCCGCAGCACACTATAATGCACGAATATATCCGAAAAGGCGCATCTCAGGATCCCAATTCTGTTGATGCAAAAAACTAAATCGCTCAATAGCTGTTGCTTATCAGAATGTTCGTAGTCTATTGGGTAATCTAAAAAGAGTTTACTCTAACAGCACCTTGCTGGATTTTGACATTATTGCTATAACTGAAACCTCGCTAAACTCAACTGTTTATGATCAAGAAATATTAGTTAACAAGTTTGCTATTTATAGATTAGACCGCCCAACTCGTGGCGGTGGCGTTCTAATTGCGGTATTAAACTCTTATTCTTCTGAACTTATTCCTTACGATAATATTCACAGCATTGAATTTATAGCAGTTAAAATTACTACCGATAAATGTAATGTATTTCTTACTTGCTCCTAGATACCCCCTGGCTCTGATCCTGCTGTTTATCTTCTTCACCTTTCAGCTATTTCTGTCGTTTCTTTAGCTGTTGGTGACGCCGATCAACTTCCCAGCGGGAACATTCCTCTGGAAAATATGATATTTTCATGAGGTTTCTCCATACAAGCGGAAGGGACAAAACCTCATTCACCCCTTACATTTCTTCCGTCTCTGGTTTCAAAATACACGGGGGTGACACAAAAAGTAAGGGGGAAATGAGGTTTCTATGTGGTTTTCCAAACGAATTTCAAATTCCCTACACCGTCGCCTGCTAAAATATACTGGATTTCCAACATTTTCTGCTAAATGGAAGAGGTTTTCCAACACACAAAGAACCACCTTCTCACTTTCCCGGTGGGCAATGTTGCTAAACATGACCAACACCAACAAATCAAGCAGTATCCAAATTGGTAACAGTACCAGGTGCCCAGTTGCACCCACGGCTGGTAATAAGTACTGATCAGCATATTCTACAGCAGGGGTGCTCAAAATGGCCTTACGGCAGTGCACAACACACGCACACATGTATCGACGCCGTTTTATTGCTACAAAATGAACACTGGGAGAAAAAAAAAGTTAAATTCTGAAAAATAATAATTTTGGTTACTTCATTTGGTTATTTCACTTAAAAATTTACATTTGATCTAGAAAAGTATCAATATTTATATTTATTAAAAGGTCTTTATAATTTGGAATTAGAAATTATAAAATGCCTTTCGCGAAAATTAGTTCTTTCAGCCAACAAAACTTTGTGGCAAATTAAGCACTGACTTTCACATCTAAAATTTATTTCAAAGTAATCACTTGCCAAGGCATCACTCATTTTAACGAAATGCTAAAGAAATCCAATGAAATCCATGCGTCGCTGGTCCACAATAAACTAAACTCAAACTTAAATCAAATTCTATCAAAAACGCAGCAAAAAAAAGTGTCAGTGTAGAGCCGAGAACAAGACAACAACACTTTACATTGTGAGTTGAGGAGAAAAAAAAAGTTCAATGGAATTTGTTGTTGGCTTGGCTCGCTCTTATCTATTACGGACAGCGACACAAAGAGGACTCGGGGTGTGCATAGGCAAGCATGGCAAGTGCACTGCCGTATGCTTAGTGCTATTACAAAAACAATTGTGCTCGTGTGCCATAGGAATGAGCACCCCTGTTCTACAGAATCAAGGCCCGCCAAGCGGTCGGCACATTCTGCAGTGTCAGCCGACCCAACTACGCTAACCGCTACCATAATCAAAACATACTGACCTACTCTAGAATACAACCCATTTCACTATTCTTTATACTTAATTTTCGCATCTCCAATTAGTATAAAAGCATGTACCAACTTTACAATAAATTAGTTATCAACCCATCTTATAACTCCGCAGTCTTACTTTCTGACCTCCGGGAAGAGGCCTCGTAACTCCAAAGCGTCTCCGTGCCGACAGTGCGAATTATCACTGTTCCTCGGTAGACCCGTCTGTGTGCTTACATTCGCGTAGGCACAACCGTCGCCTGCTAAAAGATACAGGATTTCCAACATTTTCTGCTAAAAGGAAGAGGATTTCCAACACACAAAGAACCACCTTCTCACTTTCCCGGTGGGTTATTGTCCTGGGTGATTTTAACTTACCTCATCTTTCATGGCTTCCTAACTCAGACTCTAATATTTTATTCCCTGAAAATCAACATGAATTTGTAGATGGGTTAACTAATTTGTCACTTGGACAAGTTAATTCCATAAAAAACTCTAGAAAAAGGATCCTTGACCTAATTTTGGTTAGTGATGTCTCTGTGGCAACTGTTTCCAGATGTGATCCTGTGTCCACACCGGAAGATTTGTACCATCCTGCTCTATGTCTAAGCGTTGATATAAATTTTGAAACTACGAATCAGTCTGCCCCACAACGCGTTAAGTGTTTTAGGAAAACTGACTATATTGGATTAAATTCCCACTTGGACCGTCTAAACTGGTCGACCTTATACTCTTTCACTGACCTTGATAGCGCAGTTCTTTGGTTTAATGAATCGGTTTGCTCTGCCTTAGATACCTTTGTCCCCGAAGTTTCCGTTGGTAACTCATTAAAGCGTCCTTGGTTCTCCAGGCATCTGTCCTACCTTAAAAACACAAAATCGCGTCTTTTTAAAAAATATAACAAATCTGGGTCCCCCTCTGATTTTTCCCAATATGTTATTGCCCGATCTCATTTCGTAATATCTAATAATCAATGTTATGCTGAGTATATTGCTGAATGTTGACAAAATATCAGATCTGACCCTAAAAAATTCTATTCCTTTGTAAAAGAAAATCTAATGTATTTCCGCCATGTCTCCATTTGGGTGATCTTTCAGAATCTTCCGATATTAACATTTCTAACCTCTTTGCAACTTTCTTTCAATCTACATACTCATCTCTCTCGTATAACACATCGACTAGTTATCCATACGCTTTGCCTCACATTAATAATATCCACATCCCACCTTCTACAATCAGTGACGTTCTAAATAGTATGTTGACTATTGACGAGTCTTTCTCCGCAGGTCCTGATAAAATTCCGAGTTGCATAATCAAACAGTGTGCTGCATCTCTTTGCGGTCCGATCACTTTTCTATTTAACCTCTCACTGCAACTGTCATTCTTTCCAAGTATTTGGAAGACATCTTTTTTAATCCCTCTTCACAAGAAAGGCTCTAAAACTGACGTTGGTAACTACCGTGGTATTGCCAAGCTGTCTGCGATCCCTAAGCTTTTCGAACGTCTAGTAACCTGTCAGATTCAGCATATGTGTTAAGAAACGTTCTACTTCTACCAATCTTCTCGAATTTTCATCCTTAATTCATTGCAGTTTTCTCCAGAAGAAACAAACAGATGTCATATTCACCGATTTCAGCAAGGCGTTCGACTCGGTTAACCACTCTTTACTTCTTCATAAACTATCTCTTATTGGATTTCCTCCCTACTTACTTGATTGGATTTCGTCATACTTGTCGAACAGATCTCAACGTGTATTGTTTAAAAACGAAGTATCTTCTCTGGTAAATGTTACTTCAGGCGTACCACAAGGTAGTCACCTGGGACCATTACTATTCATTTTGTTTATTAATGACCTCCCACAGGTGATGTCCCACTGCACCACTTTTATGTATGCGGATGACGTGAAAATCTGTATGTCGTTTTCCAATTTAAGCTCACATCTTCTTATTCAGTCTGACCTTAATAATTTCCAGGCTTGGGCCTCAACAAACTTGCTATCACTGAATTATTCAAAATGCAAAACAATGTCGTTCTCCCGCACTACTGCCCACACAACATCGTACACTCTTGGAAACTCCTTATTGGAGCGTGTGGAGAAAATTAATGATCTTGGTGTGTTGTTCGATCAAAAACTTTGTTTTAATAGCCATATCTTAGTTATAGTCAGTAAAGCTACCGGCGTCTTAGCCTTTATTAAGCGTTGGGCAAAAGAATCGCTATACGTAAGCCTAGTTCGCCCAATTATGGAGTACTGCTCTGAGGTATGGAATCCACAATATGTATACCAACAGAATTTAATAGAATCGGTTCAAAAACAATTTTTAATATTCGCTTTGCGTAACCTTAATTGGGATCCTGATCGGCACTTACCACCTTTTTTGACCAGGCTAAAACTGATTGACCTATACACCTTAAAACACCGCAGATTTTGTAACGGTGTAATATTTATACACAAACTGCTGAGCGGTGCGGTGTATTCTCCAACTCTGTTGAGAGACATCAATATTGCAGTCCCGTCAAGATACACTCGTGCCTTCCGTCCTATCCGTTTACCAATTGTGAGATCTAATTTTTCCCTTCATGAACCATTCCGTGTTTTATGTACTAATTATAATTTAGCCTATCAATGTATATCTTTTGAGTCTTCCATTGATTTTACATCCTCCCAAATTTACTGTTACCTCGATTCACTAAACGTATAAATGTATAAATTGTTAAGTTGTTAAGTTAGCTGTCCATAGTTAACTATAAGCCAAATAAATAAATAAATATTAGTCATTTCCAAAACATATGTGTGGTTTGCTTTGTTTTTCACATATACATCATCCAGATTTTTTGTCAGCAAAAGTAAAAGTTCATGATTACAATTCAATAAAACTTTTCTATCATTAGCAAAGCCCATTAAATTTATTAAGGGTAGCGAGAAATTAAAATTAGCTATTGTAATAAAATCATTTCTACCAGTTCATCCAGCATTTAAAGGTTTGCGACTATCCTGACGATTTACCGATAGAAAATTTTTAAGTGTGGTACTCATGCCAACAAACCGGATTCTATCAATTTCGTATCCCTTTATTTCATATCTTATTTCATCAATAAAATTGGAAGGGTGTAGTGCACTTTGAGCTGCTGGGACGGAATGAAACCATCAATTCAGATGTGTACTGTCGCCAGCTATCCAATTTGGCGGAAAAAATTAAAGAAAAGGAGCCGGCACTAGCTAATCGCAAGGGTATAGTCTTTCACCATGACAACGCTAGGCCCCACAAATCTTTGGTCACTCGGCAAAAATTAACGGAGCTGAATTGGGAAGTGCTACCACACCCACCTTATAGTCCGGACTTAGCACTTTCAGATTACCATTTGTTTCGCTCTCTTAATAAACTCCTTGAATGGTAAAAACTTTGATTCAGATGAGGCTGTCGAAAACCACTTGTCTCGATTCTTTGCTGGAAAAGACCAAAAGTTCTTCGAGCGCGGAATTATGCAGCTGCCCGAGAGATGGTCATTAGTGGTCGAACAAAACGGCCAATACATAATTGATTAATTATAAGGCCTGATATAAATAAATCATCTTTGA
Source organism: Drosophila lutescens (assembly GCA_037075285.1). Classification (NCBI taxonomy): domain Eukaryota; kingdom Metazoa; phylum Arthropoda; class Insecta; order Diptera; family Drosophilidae; genus Drosophila; species Drosophila lutescens. Next base: position 16,984 of record JBAMCF010000443.1, read on the forward strand.
AAATATGGAAAAAAAGAGCATTAACAAATAAAGATATAATGGAATTTGCTCAAAGAAATATACCGCATTTCAGAGGAGTGTTTATGAGAGACTCTCTCCCAAAAACACCTTAGAGCGGGGGTCTCAAAAATGCCTTATGGCAGCAAATAAAATCAAACGCACGCGAGTAACGACTCACATACAGTCATGAAATAGACAACAACAATTTGCATTGTTGAGACGAAAAAAAAAATTCCATTGAAAGTTGTTGGCTTGGTTAGTTACGGACAGCGACACAAAGAAGAACTTGCGTGTGCCCTAGGAGAGTATGGCAAGTGCCGCTCGGTATGGTATGTGCCAAAACAAAAACAAATGTGCCCGCGTGCCATAGGACTGAGCACCCCTGCCTTAGAATAATGAGAGCGGAGTGATTAACTTGAATGACTTCGAGTACACATTGGGTAGCTTACCACAAAAACAAAAACAATATATTCTATTTTGATAGTTTTGGAAATTTACAACCCCCAAAAGAAGTTCTGAAATACTTAGGGGATTAGGGGATACAACGTTTTGGATCATACAATTGTGGACACCTGTGCTCTAAATTCCTGCTTTCATTCAAATGAAGTAACTGATTTAATGGCTTTTTAATGGCTTTTAACAATAAATATGGTATTGTTAAAGAATATCATGCTCCGTGTCGACGTAATTTTAAACGTCGAAGGGTAGTGACAATAAGTATAAATGATCTCTGGCAAGTAGATTTAGTGGAAATGGGAAAGTATATAAAGCTTAACGGAGGATTTGTTTATATTTTGACTATTGTGGATTGTTTTAGCAAATATGCCTGGGAAGAAGCATTAAAGTCAAAAAGCGCTAAAGATGTCTCAATGGCAATGGACAAAATTTACAAAGAATTTACAAACAAACGATGGAACTGAATTTTTTTAACAAACAATTTAATGCGTTAATGAAACGATATGGAATTAATCATTATTATACCTTTTCAAACGTAAAAGCTTCAATTGTGGAACCCTTTAACAAAAGTTTGAAGGAGCTCATGTGGCGGGAATTTAGTTTTAGCGGAACATACAAGTATGTTGATATATAAAAAAAATTAATTGATATATACAACAAAAGACCACATAGAACAATTAAGGTCGCCCCAATTGACGTCAATTCTTCCAATGAAAAACACATTTTGAGAACACCCTACAATCATCTCAAAATGTTTAGTGTGGGGAAATTGCGTACATAAGTACGCATCAATAAATATAACCATGTGTTTGAAAAGGGCTATACACCGGCTTAGACTATAGAAATTTTTAAAATAATAAGTGTGAGAAACACATACTCTACCACATACTTGTTGGAAGACTTCGAAGGTAATCCAATACAAGGTGGTTTCTACTAGAGGTTTACGCCGATGGCTTGGTCGTCGGCGGCGGCGTGGGGGTCAAGAAAAGGCGGCGGCGGCGGCAGTTAAGCCGTCGAATTTGTCGGCGACCGGCGGCGTACGCAGTAAACACGATTTTTTTTTTAAATACAAGTTTCCTTAGTTTTTCCATTTTGTATTTATTTTCCTTATTAAAACAAACATAACTCTTCTTTTTCTGAGAAATCATTGATTACATTTTCCCTACATTATTTAAAAAAAAATTAAACAGAGTTCTTCTGCGAGATCATTATTTTCATTTTTTTAATTATACCCGTTACTCGTAGAGTAAAAGGGTATATTGTATTCGTGCATAAGTATGTAACAGCTAGAAGGAAGCGTTTCCGACCCTATAAAGTATATATATATTCTTGATCAGGGTCACTAGCCGAGTCGATATAGCCATGTCCGTCTGTCCGTCTGTCTGTCTGTCCGTCTGTCTGTCATGAAATAGACAACAACAATTTGCATTGTTGAGACGAAAAAAAAAATTCCATTGAAAGTTGTTGGCTTGGTTAGTTACGGACAGCGACACAAAGAAGAACTTGCGTGTGCCCTAGGAGAGTATGGCAAGTGCCGCTCGGTATGGTATGTGCCAAAACAAAAACAAATGTGCCCGCGTGCCATTGGACTGAGCACCCCTGCCTTAGAATAATGAGAGCGGAGTGATTAACTTGAATGACTTCGAGTACACATTGGGTAGCTTACCACAAAAACAAAAACAATATATTCTATTTTGATAGTTTTGGAAATTTACAACCCCCAAAAGAAGTTCTGAAATACTTAGGGGATTAGGGGATACAACGTTTTGGATCATACAATTGTGGACACCTGTGCTCTAAATTCCTGCTTTCATTCAAATGAAGTAACTGATTTAATGGCTTTTTAATGGCTTTTAACAATAAATATGGTATTGTTAAAGAATATCATGCTCCGTGTCGACGTAATTTTAAACGTCGAAGGGTAGTGACAATAAGTATAAATGATCTCTGGCAAGTAGATTTAGTGGAAATGGGAAAGTATATAAAGCTTAACGGAGGATTTGTTTATATTTTGACTATTGTGGATTGTTTTAGCAAATATGCCTGGGAAGAAGCATTAAAGTCAAAAAGCGCTAAAGATGTCTCAATGGCAATGGACAAAATTTACAAAGAATTTACAAACAAACGATGGAACTGAATTTTTTTAACAAACAATTTAATGCGTTAATGAAACGATATGGAATTAATCATTATTATACCTTTTCAAACGTAAAAGCTTCAATTGTGGAACCCTTTAACAAAAGTTTGAAAGAGCTCATGTGGCGGGAATTTAGTTTTAGCGGAACATACAAGTATGTTGATATATAAAAAAAATTAATTGATATATACAACAAAAGACCACATAGAACAATTAAGGTCGCCCCAATTGACGTCAATTCTTCCAATGAAAAACACATTTTGAGAACACCCTACAATCATCTCAAAATGTTTAGTGTGGGGAAATTGCGTACATAAGTACGCATCAATAAATATAACCATGTGTTTGAAAAGGGCTATACACCGGCTTAGACTATAGAAATTTTTAAAATAATAAGTGTGAGAAACACATACTCTACCACATACTTGTTGGAAGACTTCGAAGGTAATCCAATACAAGGTGGTTTCTACTAGAGGTTTACGCCGATGGCTTGGTCGTCGGCGGCGGCGTGGGGGTCAAGAAAAGGCGGCGGCGGCGGCAGTTAAGCCGTCGAATTTGTCGGCGACCGGCGGCGTACGCAGTAAACACGATTTTTTTTTTAAATACAAGTTTCCTTAGTTTTTCCATTTTGTATTTATTTTCCTTATTAAAACAAACATAACTCTTCTTTTTCTGAGAAATCATTGATTACATTTTCCCTACATTATTTAAAAAAAAATTAAACAGAGTTCTTCTGCGAGATCATTATTTTCATTTTTTTAATTATACCCGTTACTCGTAGAGTAAAAGGGTATATTGTATTCGTGCATAAGTATGTAACAGCTAGAAGGAAGCGTTTCCGACCCTATAAAGTATATATATATTCTTGATCAGGGTCACTAGCCGAGTCGATATAGCCATGTCCGTCTGTCCGTCTGTCTGTCTGTCCGTCTGTCTGTCCGTATGAACGCTGAGATCTCGGAAACTATAAAAGCTAGAGGATTGGTATTTGGCACGCCCCCTCTAACAGACAGACAGACAGACAGACAGACAGACAGACAGACAGACAGACAGACAGACAGACAGACAGACAGACAGACAGACAGACAGACAGACAGACAGACAGACAGACAGACAGACAGACAGACAGACAGACAGACAGACAGACAGACAGACAGACAGACAGACAGACAGACAGACAGACAGACAGACAGACAGACAGACAGACAGACAGACAGACAGACAGACAGACAGACAGACAGACAGACAGACAGACAGACAGACAGACAGACAGACAGACAGACAGACAGACAGACAGACAGACAGACAGACAGACAGACAGACAGACAGACAGACAGACAGACAGACAGACAGACAGACAGACAGACAGACAGACAGACAGACAGACAGACAGACAGACAGACAGACAGACAGACAGACAGACAGACAGACAGACAGACAGACAGACAGACAGACAGACAGACAGACAGACAGACAGACAGACAGACAGACAGACAGACAGACAGACAGACAGACAGACAGACAGACAGACAGACAGACAGACAGACAGACAGACAGACAGACAGACAGACAGACAGACAGACAGACAGACAGACAGACAGACAGACAGACAGACAGACAGACAGACAGACAGACAGACAGACAGACAGACAGACAGACAGACAGACAGACAGACAGACAGACAGACAGACAGACAGACAGACAGACAGACAGACAGACAGACAGACAGACAGACAGACAGACAGACAGACAGACAGACAGACAGACAGACAGACAGACAGACAGACAGACAGACAGACAGACAGACAGACAGACAGACAGACAGACAGACAGACAGACAGACAGACAGACAGACAGACAGACAGACAGACAGACAGACAGACAGACAGACAGACAGACAGACAGACAGACAGACAGACAGACAGACAGACAGACAGACAGACAGACAGACAGACAGACAGACAGACAGACAGACAGACAGACAGACAGACAGACAGACAGACAGACAGACAGACAGACAGACAGACAGACAGACAGACAGACAGACAGACAGACAGACAGACAGACAGACAGACAGACAGACAGACAGACAGACAGACAGACAGACAGACAGACAGACAGACAGACAGACAGACAGACAGACAGACAGACAGACAGACAGACAGACAGACAGACAGACAGACAGACAGACAGACAGACAGACAGACAGACAGACAGACAGACAGACAGACAGACAGACAGACAGACAGACAGACAGACAGACAGACAGACAGACAGACAGACAGACAGACAGACAGACAGACAGACAGACAGACAGACAGACAGACAGACAGACAGACAGACAGACAGACAGACAGACAGACAGACAGACAGACAGACAGACAGACAGACAGACAGACAGACAGACAGACAGACAGACAGACAGACAGACAGACAGACAGACAGACAGACAGACAGACAGACAGACAGACAGACAGACAGACAGACAGACAGACAGACAGACAGACAGACAGACAGACAGACAGACAGACAGACAGACAGACAGACAGACAGACAGACAGACAGACAGACAGACAGACAGACAGACAGACAGACAGACAGACAGACAGACAGACAGACAGACAGACAGACAGACAGACAGACAGACAGACAGACAGACAGACAGACAGACAGACAGACAGACAGACAGACAGACAGACAGACAGACAGACAGACAGACAGACAGACAGACAGACAGACAGACAGACAGACAGACAGACAGACAGACAGACAGACAGACAGACAGACAGACAGACAGACAGACAGACAGACAGACAGACAGACAGACAGACAGACAGACAGACATGGCTATATCGACTTCCCTTCCCTGAAACGCCCTCAAACACTTCCAAAAGGCTGGAAATTGCACTCAAATTGTTTACATTGAAGTTGTCGATTCTGTGAGCTTTTTAGGGAGAGTCCAAAAGAGGCGTTTGATCCAGACTTCTTGAAATATCTAACCAGTTTGCTACACCTTGATTCAATAGATGTCATTTCCGGCAAGATTTTTATTGCCTTCTCTATGCTGTTATTAATCAAGTGGTTCACGCAATGAACTTTTTGATTGTCGCGAAATGCTGCAATCATGTTGGACCCACGATCTGACACAATAACTGGATTGTCATGGTCGAAAGCATTTGAATTGTTTCAACATGTTCTTAATTTCGGCTCGAATATTTTTGCCTTTTTTATACCCGTTACTCGTAGAGTAAAAGGGTATATTGTATTCGTGCAAAAGTATGTAACAGCTAGAAGGAAGCGTTTCCGAATACATAAAGTATATATATTCTTGATCAGGATCACTAGCCGAGTCGATCTAGCCATGTCCGTCTGTCTGTCCGTCTGTCTGTCTGTATGAACGCTGAGATCTCGGAAACTACAAAAGCTAGAAAGTTGGGATTACCCACACATATTCTTAAGCTTCCTACGCAGCGCAAGTTTGTCTCACGCCCCCCCTAACGCCCACAATCGCCATAAACGATTTTCAAATGTGTCTGCAGACCACATCTTTTAAGATTTTAAATATATATAAACGCAATTTTATAGTGTTTATTAATACCTATCGAAATGTAGAAGAAAATCGGACCATTCATTAAAAAGTTATACGCAATCAAAATTGTTTATATATCTATCTCCCTCGCACTCCCTTTAGCTGAGTTACGATTATTAGATAGTCGGGACACCAACCCGAGTACAGCGTTCGCTCTTGTTTTTATTTTTGTGTTATTCTTATTACTGTTTATTACTATTACTAGATTATATTTTGTATTATTTTTTGTGTTTGGTTTCTGAGAGGCTTGGTAATTTTTTTGTGGGGTTTAAGTTTTTTCGTTATAGTAATTTTTCTCTTAAACTAGGATTGTGGGGGTTTGGATTCAAGAGGTATTTTTTATTATAGTGATTGTTTTCTTAGTCTAGGTTTTTTATTTATTTTGTGCAAAGATTTAATTAGTTGAGGTTTGAGGTGGTCTTAGGCCAGTGAAACGCTTAGTACACATTTCCCTTTATGGTGCTATGGTGAATTTTACTATTAGAAGGGGTAAAGATATTCTGTTGCCATATGGTAATTTGTATAGGGTAGTTTAATTTAGTTGTGGGCTCATGAGCCCATGGATTAGTTTCTTAGGTGAGATTTATGAAAGATTTTTCCCGACCTTGTTCTTACAGTGACCCTTCGGTCATCTTGAACCTCTTCCGCCTTATATCGTTGTTTTTCTTTAGTTTTTATTTGTTTACACTTTGTCACCCTGTTCATAAAGAATTGGATCGCTTCTGTTTTTATGCGCCCGTTGTTGGTTAGATTTTGTTTGTGCTCGATTAGAACTCGTATGTCTTCAAGAGTCTGTTGCCTAAAAATCGGATAATCCCTGATATTTAATTCTAGAAGTGCGAGCAATACGTAACTGAACCAGCACATCA
>JBAMCF010000445.1:0-58121 GCA_037075285.1 Drosophila lutescens
TATTTAATTCGAAATTTAGAAATATATAAAAAATAATATTTCCATGATTAGAAGGTAATACTTTAAAAAACACCGAAGCTAGAATTTTTTTAACGTTTTTTTTCCGATCATTCCTATGGGAGCTATAGGATATAGTTGTCCGATCCGGTCGGTTCCGACTTATAAACTACCTGCAATAGTAAGAAGACTTTTGGGAAAGTTTCATCCCGACAGCTTAAAAACTGAGAGACTAGTTTGCGTAGAAACAGACAGACGGACAGAAGGACAGACGGACAGACGGACAGACGGACAGACGGACAGACGGACAGACAGACAGACGGACAGACGGACAGACGGACGGACAGACGGACATGGCCAGATCGACTCGTCTAGTGATGCTGATCAAGAATATATATACTTTATGGGGTCGGAAACGTCTCCTTCACTGCGTTGCAAACTTCTGACTGAAATCATAATACCCTCTGCAAGGGTATAACAAGAGAGAACGCTATAGACGGGTGCACAGAGAGAATTCTGACGTTCTCATCTGAGTTGAAAATGTTCTTAAAAATAGAAAGGCCTGTTTCAAGTTCAAAATGTTATAAATGTGCTTGAATTAAGTTGAATTGGTTCTTAAAATCTAGTTGAGCTTAAAATGTTCTTGAAATAGGAACGAATCTTAATTATTTTAGCACATGGTTCTTAAATCAAATCGATTTTGTTCTCAAAAACCACAATATCTCAAAATGTTCTTAGTTTGAGAACGAAAAGGACTAAAGAAAGAACAAAAATTAAGTTGCATTTCAACTTAAAATGATTCAAAACTCTATTCTCTAATTTTTGTTGATTTCCTAGAATGCGTTAGGATGTTTTCGTTTGACACCTAGCACGCATTAGACCATTTTCCTTTGCTCCAATACGACATTACCATTAGATTTGCTCTTTTCGTCTTATAGATAATTCCCAACTGGGTCTAGCCCTTTATGCACCAAGGCCAAGTCAGATTCTGAGACTTTAAGAATTTTTTTCTGGCTTAAGTCTTTAATAAACTTCCACACTAGCTGGAAGTCAAGTGCAACCCACACCTTTATAAGGTGTAGGATGAAGTCACTTTTGGAAAAGGCAATTGGACAACTACCCTTTTAATATTACTTTTTATCCTAAAAGACTCTAACCTCTAGCTAAAATCAAACTCAATATGCTATAGAACAGAGAGCAAAATGTTCTGGAAATAAAACAAATGAACTTATTTTTGTATCCATTTGATTTAAAACTGTTCTTGAATTAAGGACAAAACAAAAAAATCAACTTGAAAATAGAACGAAATGAACTTAATGTCGGATTTTTAGCTAACACCATTTCGTTCTGATGTTGAGAACATTCGACTCGAAATGAGAACATTTGTGCTTACTCGGTTTTTAAGAACGAATGTTCTTAATTTGAGTGCAATGTTCTTGGATTTTTTTCTTTGTGTGGGTGTCCCGACTATCTGATACCCGTCACTCAGCTAGCAGTGCGAGGTAGATGGAGATATAAAACTTTAAATTTTAAAATCCTTTATGGCGATTGTGGGCGTTAGAGGGGGCGTGGCACCTCGATGAAACAAACTTGCGCTGCGTAGGAAGCCCAACAATGTACATTATTAATACCAACTTTCTAGCTTTTATAGTTTCCGAGATCTCAGCGTTCATATGGACAGACAGACAGACGGACATGGCTAGATCGACTCGTCTAGTGATGCTGATCAAACTTCTGACTGAAATCATATACCCTCTGCAAGGGTATAACATCGACTTTTCTTTTTATTCATTAAAAAAAATGTTAGGGAATTCGCTTAAGTTTAGGAAAAGATTTCTGTTATCAATAAAAATGTTCTTAGTATATAACTAAAATTTCGGGCAATTTTCTATTTGATTGGCGAGAAAGTCATGTCGTTTTTTTTCAATATTTTCAAAGATGATTTATTTATATCAGGACTTATTAATTAATCAATTATGTATTGGCCGTTTTGTTCGACCACTAATGACCATCTCTCGGGCAGCTGCATAATTCCGCGCTCGAAGAACTTTTGGTCTTTTCCAGCAAAGAATCGACAGCCTCATCTGAATCAAAGTTTTTACCATTCAAAGAGTTTTGAAGAGAGCGAAACAAATGGTAATCTGAAGGTGCTAAGTCCGGACTATAAGGTGGATGTGGTAGCACTTCCCAATTCAGCTCCGTTAATTTTTGCCGAGTGACCAAAGATGTGTGGAGCCTAGCGTTGTCATGGTGAAAAACTATACCCTTGCGATTAGCTAGTGCCGGCTCCTTTTCTTTAATTTTTTCCGCCAAATTGGATAGCTGGCGACAGTACACATTTGAATTGATGGTTTCATTCCGTCCCAGCAGCTCAAAGTGCACTACACCCTTCCAATTCCACCAAACAGACAGCATAACTTTCCTCTGATGGATATCTGCCTTTGATGTGGCTTGGGCTGGCTCATCATTCTTGCTCCATGATCTTTTTCTTTGGACATTATTGTAAACAACCCACTTTTCGTCGCCAGTAATGATCCGCTTCAAAAAAGGATCGTTTTTAATCCGTTGCAGCAGAGAATGGCAGATATTGATACGCTTGGTTAGGTGAATTTCCTTTAAGTTATGCGGAACCCAAACATCGAGCTTGTTTATGTAGCCAAGTTTCTTCAAATGGTTTTCAACCGTTGTATGCGACACACTGAGCTTCTCTGACATCTCCCGCGTTGAATAACGCCGGTTTTCATCCAGCAAAGCCTGAATTTGTTCATCAAAAACGGCCGATGGTCGACCAGAACGTGGGGCGTCTGTAACTCCAAAATCTCCAAGCTTGAATTTGGCAAACCAGCGCTGACATTGGCGATCACTCATGGCATCTTTACCATACACTTCGCACAATTTTTCGAGAGCTCCGACCGCTTTTTTTCCTTTTCGGAAATAAAAAAGCAAAATATGCCGAAAATGCTCACATTGATCCTCCATGTTTAATTTGGTATAGCTTCCACAAATGTTATCGAATAATTACCAAACTTTCATCGATAGTACCTAAGACAATAAGCTTTAAAACGATACCCTGGTGCTTGATTAGTCGTAAATAAATTAGATTAAAAACGATTACTAAAAAAATCGACATGACTTTCTTGCCAACCCAATACAACTCAGGGTAACTTTTTTTTTTTGAGTGTGGTAATAAACTTACAGTTATATTGCTGCAAATGTTGGTTTGTTCAACAATCGCAAACGAGTAGTAATCGCAATGCGCCAAAAAACTGTCTTTTCTTTCGGAATGGACTTTAATCAGTTGGAAAGCACAATCGCTCAACGCACGCGATTAAAACAGCGAAAGGTAAATTAAAAATAATTTGCAATGTAAATGACAGCATGCAGCGCAGTACAAATGCAAGGGTTGCAGGAAGAGGTGTTGGTCCAAGTTAACCAAGTGGGCCATGTTCGGAGTCAGATGGACGAAGAGGTGAGCAGAGCAGAAGCCCAGTGAGCATTGACTCCGACTTGTCGTCACGCCAGCCGTAGAGTATTGGCTTTGGTGGAGCAGGGCCACTCTGTTAATCACACCAATGAATGAGCAGCTAGCCAGGTGGAGCCAAGCCAAAAACCGCTTCGGCAAACAAATTCATTGCGTTTTACACAAGTGTCAACGCAGCATGATAACTAAATTAAGTTAAATTGAAACAAATTGCAGAGACTCCGGACGAAGAGCACGCACACAACTCCAGAAAGGCCCCCTCGAATGCGAGCGTTGAGGCTTAATTACAAATTGGCCCCGGCTAGGCCCATCGCCTTGCGGTCTTCCCTGCCGACTGGCCAGTAATCCGATCTCGGTCTGGACCTGGGTAGGGAAATGTCGCTAAGCAGGCCCTCTCATTTATGTGGAAAGTGAAATTAGCCGGTGCCGGCTCTTTTGGCGGAGCTGATTTGCTACCCTCTGCCACTCACAGTGCCCCACATCTCGGTTTCTGTTCTCTCGGATTTGTTTGCCTCTGCGGTAATTGCCTTCCCTTAAATGACTTTGGTCCACTTCCAATCGATCCACACTACTCCATTTCGGAGCATTGTTTGCAGGCCGACGGTTGATGCTGTTTTTAATTAATTTTGAAAACATTTAACGAAGAAATGCGCATGCCTGTGACCTTGAGCAATTAGGCCCGTCGGTCTCGTCTGGCGAGTCCGTATCCGCATTCGCAATAGATGTGCCATATACCTACATATCAGGGTCTCCATCCCCGCAGTGTGGGAGGTTTGTGTATCAAATGCTAGTAATTAACACTTGATATTTTCAAGAGCGTTAGTCTCTGTATACCCCTCCCTTTCGTTCTCCCTTTCGTACCTATACTATCGCTATCTCTATCTCTATCTGGGTGTGTCTGGTCTGAGTGACTGGGGCTGTACCTGCGAAACTCAATAGAAGAGCCCGCCCAGCCAGGAGCTGCAAAACCGTTTGTGGTTCAACGAACTTTAGGGGATCGATACAGCAATTTAAGCACACACGCACGGTATGCTTGTGTGAGATTTAAAATGGCTGCTGTGCGCGAGCTATTTATTTATGGCATTTTAAAATGGAAATGCCCAGGAAGTACGTTGCACTGCTGTCAAAGACGAAAATGTTTTCCTTTCGCCAAAACAAAGATTGGCAAATTTAAATAAACTTGATGACAGTCTAAGTATTCAGGTTATGAATAAAACATTCGTATGAAATTCCGGCCGGTAGACAATCACAAAGACCGGCTAAAATCACAAAGGAATTGTTGAATGGAAATCAGAACAACAACTGCATCCTTAACTGCCACTGTAAGTGCAACTGCAAGAATGTACGGTCATCCTAAACGCAATCGTATATCAAGTATGGGCTGCGCAATCGTTCGGTTCTTCGTAAAGGGAAATAAAGGTCGGAAAGAACCAGGGCCTGAGCTGGTATCTGTATCGAATTCGTACCACTCGCCATGGATTGCGTCGTGGCCAAAAATGGTTGCCTGTGTCGCTGATTCCACTATATGGCTAACTCCTGTGGCTCCATAGCGATAGCATCCTCAATCACCCCTTCATTTTGACTTCTTCCCCAAGCACCCTCTCGCATTTGTGTGCACAGGCGCACTGCGAAGGAAATGGCGGACTACGACCCAAGTCTTGGCTTTATTTTTTGCAGCTTCGAGTGTCTCTATCGCGGAGAACATATAACTCATGACATTCGAAAGACAAGCAGAGCCAGCTTCTGTCAAACGCAACCAATGCTGAGATGCTGAGACCCTGCCAGCAGCTAGAAAAACACAAATAAATTAATAGAATACTTGGCTGTGCTCGGATGTCAGCATGGACTGGGACCTATGGACATCGACTAACGCAATCCTCGACCGCGTACCTGGACAGCTCTCGACGGTTGGTGGTCGGTTACCATGCGGGGTTCTTTGTCAATGTCCACTAACCGCAACTCTGTTGTATCCCCATCCCGTCGGCATTAAGCCCTGAAATGTGCCGACATGTGTCCAGCTTTGGTAAACGACGCCCTGCGGCTACCAACCAATCGTACTGATGGGAGCTCGGATGCATGAGATGTGTATATGTATACTTCCTCAAGGTGTACCGGAAAACGAGAAGCTTCAAGCTATGCCTTACTTACGTAAACGGACAGAATCGATTTATATAATGATAGGACTTAACCGTCATGCTTATTTATCTAAATTGCTTTTATCAGTGTTTAACGCAAAATTAGTAACCGTGATTTTGGTGCATGTCAATATGCCGCAATTGAACTGCGAGTCAAAAAAAAGTTGACTAAAATCCCAAATTCTCTAAGATCTTTTTAATACATTCCAATTAAATTTAAGATTTTCCTTAGTGGATTTTCATTCTGTAACTGGATAAATCTCGGTGATTAAAAACATAAAATCCAAATTATGCAGCGACGTTTTTTGGCTGAAGGCAAAATTATAAATGCTTTAGATTTGGATGCTGAATGTTATTGTAAGCCGCCAATCTAAATTTACATGCGGATTATAATTATAATTTTGGTAATTATCTGGCAAAGCAATGCTCTAGGTAAATTGGTCGGTCGACAAATCATAACTGGCAAAGAAAAGTTCGCCTACTCTTCTTTTTTAGGTTTGTCAAACCGAATTTCCCACTGCATCGTGTGACAACAGACTCTGTGAAGATTAGTCCATCGATAAGTTACAATCATATTAAGAAAATGAATTTTTTTTCCAAGCGATGTATGTTATGTTACTTTACTCAGGCAGATAAGCAACTCAGACCTTAAAATAATATTCACATATCGGACCTTAGTTTCCTTTGTCTATTATATATATTACTCAGCTAATTTAAATTTCAATTTTTAATTAATGCACAGTAGACGATATGCCAACACAAAATAAAGTCTGAAATTTTACAATGTAAGTATCAATACTATTACGAATAAAGAGAAACAAGAAAATTCAATTACAAACAGAAGTGATAAGTATTGATCTCACAAGAAAATTAAATTTAAATATAAAAATTTACCAATATTTTTTATTTTTATGTAATAACTTAGGTCGTCCAAAAAAAGCGCGAATCTGAAAGGAATTAAGCTGCTTTGAATCTACATTTAACATAACAAATTTTCGATTTTTATTCGGCTTAATAAGAACCAAACCCTTCGTAGCCCAGAGTCACAATTTAGAGGAAATGGTTCTTCAAAGCTCAGAAGTTCAATCAGTTGTGTCATTTCCGTTTTTTTCTGTCAGGTTGGACTTTTCATACCCTTGCAGAGGGAATAATGATTTCAGTCAGAAATTTGCAGAGCATTAAAGAAAACATTTTCGATCCTAAAATTATATGTATTCTTGATCAGCATCAGAAGACGAGTCGATCTAGTCATGTCCATCTGTCCGTTCGTCTGTCCGTTTCTAGACAAACTAATATCTCACCTCGCATGGTATTACAAAGGGCCCAGTGTGACCTAAGTGTGGGGATTAGTTTATAATCTCCAACCATACCCACCTAACCTAATCTTTCTTTTTTGAAGCTATAGGGATGAAACTTTCACAAAAGTCTTCTTTCTATTGCAGTTTTTATATAAGTTGGCACCAGCTGGAAGGATCGGAAAACTAAACTAAACTAAACTAATAAATACTTATGAAATCCATCGAGGTAAATAAATAAAGTGTTTATTTTGTAACACAGTTACATTTTGTAACACAGTTTTAACCCTGTGGATCTGCGTGTTGTCATTGGGTTGAAATGCCAAAAACTTATAAGCACACTTTTTATGATGATTGTCTGCCAGAATTATAATTGAAATACTAATTGAACATATAAAACTTTATTTATATGAATTTATGTTCACTTTTGATTTAAGTATTTTTAATTTGATTTTATATTTCTTAAATACATATATTTATTTGTTGAAGATTAAAATTTAATTATTTAGCCATTTTTTGGCAATTATTACAAAAAATTTAACAATTTTTAGCAACTTTTTTTTGAATATCTGGCCATTTTTGCTTTGGAGATTCCGATTTAAAAAAAATTGTTTTGGTTGGTTGCTTGTGGTCGTTTGAATGGGAATGCTACTCTCTAGCTCTTATAGAGCTATATAAGAATATATATATATACGGACATACTTCTACCTGTAACATACTTTTCAACATAAACAATATACACATCATCTCTACGAGTAACGAGTATAATGAGTGTGCCTGTCTGCTCTATTACAAATCTTTCGTTTTTTGGCAAATGCAGTGCTGCCCTAAGGCTGCAATTATAATTTTTTATTTCGTAAAGGTTGGAATTTAAACATTGGCCAGAGTCCCATTTACAATTCAATACGAAGCCAACAATGCCGCTTAACAAATACAAACATTAGCCGTCGCCTCTGAAAAGCTTCTCATTGCCAGTGTGAGCTACTCGATTTGTATGGCCCTGAAAATGTTAACATCCAGGTAGCTCCTCCAGCAGCAACAACGACAACAATGGCGTTGACTTGCACCATCCACATCAAAGCAACAGCATGAATCCTACGCAAAAGAAACCAATCTACAATGCCAAACGAAATACCTGAAGGCCGGTTGAGGCGCGGGCAAGAGGATCATGGACTTGGAGGCAGCTTACCAATTGGATGCCGCAAAGTCGCTTCGTTCGCAGTGCTTAAGGAAAAGATATCGAATGTATTGATAAGCCAGAAGGAACCTTGGGCTGTGGCACAGGCACAAGCATTCGCACTGACACTGGCACTGGCATTTGAGTTCAACCCGGGCTCCAATTCCGCTGAAAAGTGCAAAACATCGGCGAATATGGAATAGTAGGGGGCTACAGTGGTAGCTGTTCTGGCATTCGGTGGCCATTATGTTGCAGCTCCTTGGGGATCCGGCGAAAACAGCAACACAGAAACACAGGCAACCTCAGCAGCAACGTCGATGGACGAATGACGATGGTTGCTGCTCAGGTAGATAAATTCGTAATACAACGTCTGCAATTCCTCAGATCTGGAGCTGGGGCCTTTGGGACTTGGACTGTACCATTGTCTGCCGTCCGTACTGTCCGTCAGTGAGTCGCCGACATGTAGCAGAGCCGCTTATTCGATTTAACTTCTTTGAGGCCTGCACTTCCAGGGCATTTTGTATTGTTTGTGCTCTGCAGCTTATCCAGCGCTTTCAACGCCCTGCGACTAATGTAGGCAGTCAGTTCGACCCGTTCATCATTCTGCTTCACGAACAAGAGTCGAAGCCACAGCAGCATAATTCATGTTTCACGCCCCTCGCGCGGTGCATCAAATGCAAAATGGCCGATGTGACTGCAGTCCAGCAATATTGGGCTTCGAGAACCGAATACCTAATCACAGGTTATTTTACGCAATTGGTTTTAGGTAACAGTTTTTTAGTTTAAATGCGTTTCTGACCGGGGATAATGATTTTCATTTGGTATATACTCATTACATAAAGAGGTCACTTCCGATTCACTCATTTATATTTGCACAGCCCTCAGCGAAAACAAAACAACAAACACGTCTAGCAATTACCATTACCCCAATAGTCACTAGAGTGATTTAAGGGAAACCACAATTTCGCACCGCAAGACCAATAAAACGAACCAACACCAGTGCGACTGAGATGTGGGAATATAACCTTGATGGCTGCACCTGCTCCCGTAGTAAGCGGCGCATGGGCGTATCCAGGTGGTGGGTACAATCCTATGCAAAACCTTGTCTTGAAAAGTACAACACACAAAATTTGTTTTAGAACCCCATTCAATGAAATCCTGCATACGCCACTGAAGCGGCTTATCAATTTTCACATTTTGTAGCCGTCAAAAGATCCCGCTACGGACTTTTTTCCAATGCAAAAGCTAATCGGATGTTAAGTCCCAGCCTCCGACGACACCAACGGCAGCTTGTGTCAGCCTCATCCGAATTGAAATCGTTGTTAGATTGGAATTTCGACCCAATTAGGACATTTTTTAGTAAGCGACAAGAAATATTGGCTGCTGATGCTGCGGCCCTTTCTGCTGAAAAATGCAAAACCTTCAGCGGCAAAAACTACGAGCACAACTGCTTCGGCAACCGCACTGCGTACATAAAATATATTGTTATGTCTGCGATGAGAAAACTAATTGACGATGACAGCAGTCTTCTGTTCCAGACTTAAAGGACCACATTTTCAGCCGTTACGGGCGGGACGAATTGGGCTTTCGGGTTTGGCTAAAGATGGGTAGCAATGGCGTTGACGCGTATTGTATTATTCGTAGAGTAAATGGTGAATGTCATAACGCGGCCCTTGTGGGCAATATGACACATTTGAAAGTGACTTAACGCCCCCAGACAATAAATATATGTTAATACCTAGCAAGGATTCCCCAGCCAATAAACCAGGGACCGTAATCATTATAAGTTAAATAATAAAAATTACTTTGTAATGATTCAAATTCAATTTTTTATATATTTCTTAGAGCATACAAATTATTTTTGATAAAAAAAAAAATAGGACTCAAAAATAATGATTATTGATTTTTATTTTTTTTGCTCAAAACACTTAAACACTTTTAAAAAATGGCTTATCCTATGATTATACCCGTTACTCGTAGAGTAAAAGGGTATATTGTATTCGTGCAAAAGTATGTAACAGCTAGAAGGAAGCGTTTCCGACCCTATAAAGTATATATATTCTTGATCAGGGTCACTAGCCGAGTCGATATAGCCATGTCCGTCTGTCCGTCTGTCCGTCTGTCTGTCTGTTTGTCTGTCCGTCTGTATGAACGCTGAGATCTCGGAAACTATAAAAGCTAGAGGATTGGTATTTGGCATGAAGATTCTTGGAGTTCCTACGCAGCGCAAGTTTGTTTCAAGAAGGTGCCACGCCCCCTCTATCGCCCACAATCGCTTAAATACGATTTTAAAAATTTAAATATTTCGGAAAAGTAAAAATGCAGTTTTATTGTGTTTATCAATACCTATCGAAATGTAGAAGAAATTTTTCAAATCGGACCATTCGTTAAAAAGTTATGCGTGATCAAAGTTTCTATCTCCATCTCCCTCGCACTCCTTTACCTGAGTAACGGGTATCTGATTGTCGGGGCACCCGACTATAACGTCCTCTCTTGTTTTTTTTTTATTCCAATCAAAATAAAACTCATCAGAGCCTCGCGGACCTCCTGTAAGACTTTTCGCCAATCTGATTTTACATCCGTCTAAGGGCCTATCAAAGCTACATCCACGGTTTTTTGCAAATTTTTTTAAACACTTTTAAAAAAATGGCGTATCCTATGATTTTTATTTTATTCCAATCAAAATAAAACTCATCAGAGCCTCGCGGGCCTCCTGTAAGACTTTTCGCCAATCTGATTTTACAGCAGTCTAAGGGCCTATCAAAGCTACCTCCACGATTTTTTGCAAATTTTTTTAAACACTTTTAAAAAATGGCTTATCCTATGATTTTTATTTTATTCCAATCAAAATAAAACTCAACAGAGCCTCGCGGGCCTCCTGTAAGACTTTTCGCCAATCTGATTTTACAGCCGTCTAAGGGGTTATCAAAGCTCCCTCCACGATTTTTTTGCAAATTTTTTTAACCACTTTTAAAAAAATGGCTTATCCTATGATTATACCCGTTACTCGTAGAGTAAAAGGGTATATTGTATTCGTGCAAAAGTATGTAACAGCTAGAAGGAAGCGTTTCCGACCCTATAAAGTATATATATTCTTGATCAGGGTCACTAGCCGAGTCGATATAGCCATGTCCGTCTGTCCGTCTGTCTGTCTGTCCGTCTGTATGAACGCTGAGATCTCGGAAACTATAACAGCTAGAGGATTGGTATTTGGAATGAAGATTCTTGGAGCAAAACACTTTTAAAACAAGAGAGAACGCTATAGTCGGGTGCCCCGACAATCAGATACCCGTTACTCAGGTAAAGGGAGTGCGAGGGAGATGGAGATAGAAACTTTGAACACGCATAACTTTTTAACGAATGGTCCGATTTGAAAAATTTCTTCTACATTTCGATAGGTATTGATAACCAAATAAAACTGCATTTTTACTTTTCCGAAATATTGAAATTTTTAAAATCGTATATAAGCGATTGTGGGCGTTAGAGGGGGCGTGGCACCCTTTTGAAATAAACTTGCGCTGCGTAGGAACTCCAAGAATCTTCATGCCAAATACCAATCGTCTAGCTTTTATAGTTTTCGAGATCTCAGCGTTCATACAGACAGACAGACGGACAGACAGACGGACAGACAGACGGACAGACAGACGGACAGACAGACGGACAGACAGACGGACAGACAGACGGACAGACAGACGGACAGACGGACATGGCTAGATCGACTCGGCTAGTGATCCTGATCAAGAATATATATACTTTATGGGGTCGGAAACGCTTCCTTCTAGCTGTTACATACTTTTGCACGAATACAATATACCCTTTTACTCTACGAGTAACGGGTATAAAAATGGCGTATCCTATGATTTTTATTTTATTCCAATCAAAATAAAACTCATCAGAGCCTCGCGGGCCTCCTGTAAGACTTTTCCTGTAAGACTTTTCGCCAATCTGATTTTACAGCCGTCTAAGGGGTTATCAAAGCTCCCTCCACGATTTTTTTGCAAATTTTTTAACCACTTTTAAAAAAATGGCTTATCCTATGATTTTTATTTTATTCCAATCAAAATAAAACTCATTTGAGCCTCGCGGCTTTCCTGTAAGACTTTTTGCCGATCTGATTTCACAGCCGTCTAAGGGCTTATCAAAGCTACCTCCACGATTTTTTGCAAATTTTTTTAAACACTTTTAAAAAATGGTTTATCAGAGACAGAGTTAATTATTTTGGTGAAAATCTTTTTTTTTAGGGCTATTATAAGTGGCCGATTTTTTTGTTTGAAGAAATAAAAATACTGATTATTTTCGGTCCCTGCAATAAACAATTGTCTTTATCTTTTAAATTTAAAATATTCCTCATTTGTAGCATTTTAGTTGAGAAATTTATATTCGGGGGTGTCACCAAAATGTTTTCCAACCAAAATCCTTTATGTTTTTTATGTACTTCAATGCACTAAACCAACCGTCTCTGTTTGGAAAAGATTTCTGTAACACCCCCCAATTAAACAATTTTGAGAAAAAAAAAAGCTGTTATATAGCCAAAATATGTGTCGCGTTTCGAAATACTTTGTAACCATATTTACATATCTACATAGGTAGCGCGTGCCTGTACCTGTACAATGTTTTTCCGCCAAAGCGACAAAACGGCAACACGACACCAAGCGCCAAAAAGTTAAAACAATTTTTGGAAGAGTATATGGTTATTGATAATCAAAACAAGCCGTCATTTACACTTTTACAAAATCTTTAAAAATGCTTGCGCTGGACCGATTAAGCGTTAAAGGGTTAAGTGGGCGTTAGAGTGGGCGTGGCACTCGGCTGAAGCTAATATAGTACAATCTATAAGTTACATTTTAACTCTTTAGCTTTAAAAATGTGATTGCCAGATCAACAGGCTCTGACTCAAAATTAAGTACACGATTTTAAACCAACCAAATAGTAGGCTCTGAAATCAAAGCAAATTTTCTCCGTGACACCTGCGGTTTTCATGGGTTCCATTCTAACAAGAGAGAACGCTATAGTCGAGTAGCTCGACTATCAGATGGGGATATGCATCCAGCAAAGCGACTGCTTGCACTGCTTGAATTCCATTATTTGCTCATAACTTTTTAATGAATGGTCCGATTTGAAAAATTTCTTCTACATTTCGTAAGGTATTAATAAGGAAAAAATTTGCATTTATAGTTTTCCGAAATTTCCGATGTGGGCGCCACACACATTATAAAGTCGTTTAAGGCGATTGTAGGCGTTGAAATAAACTTGCGCTGTGTAGGAAGCCCAAAAACATATGTTGTTTATACCAACTTTCTAACTTTTGTAGTTTTCGAGATCTCAGCGTTTATCCGGACAGACAGATGAACAGACAGATGGTCTTGGCTAGATCGACTCGGCTATTGATCCTGATCAAGAATATATATACTTTACAGGGTCTGAAATGCTTCCTTCTTCCTGTTACATACTTTTGCACGAATACAATATTCCCTTTTACTCTACGAGTAACGGGTATAAAAATGTACATTTATATTGTGTAAAGGTGCGACTGTGGTTCTTATGTAAAAAGTAGGCAACAGAATTTGGCCAAAACAGGTCGTACTCAGGGTCCCGACCCGAAGTACAATTTCGGTAGGAAGCACACCAAAATTACCGGTCGAGGAAGTTGCAAGTGCAGTGAACATTAAAGCTTTATAAATCAAAAAGAAATTCCAAAATTATTAAAATTACCGGCTACTGCCGTTTCAATTAAAAAAAAAAGTGCTCAAGTGCCAACCCCTAGTGGGTAAGTTCATTTTTTATGTTACATACTTACATATTCCTATCCTTTTCTACAAACACGTTTATATGTTGTAGAGTAGCCCTGTAGCCAACATAATTTAGGCTAGGGATAGTTTTACCGGCAATACAGTAAATAAGCCATGGGGAAACAAGGCCCCAAACCAAAATGAATTAATCTTCCCCTGAAATACCAACTCAAATTTAATCACTTTTAAAATCGAAAGCAAGCGCATTTTACGCGGCGTAGTTTTAAGAGAATAGTGATGGCCAACATTTAAGAGAGAAGTTCATTAGCCTGAGAATTATGTATTAGAGCAGTCCCTTATGTCACTTTCCGTTTCCTTTCAATTTTAAGAAGTCCCCTCTCCCAAATCTTAGCCGCCAAATTTTGGCATAAGCTGGACTTAGAGTAATTAGCTGAGTACTGTTTTAGGTTGCGTGAGCGAGTCAAAATGAGAGCGTAATATTTAGCTCTCTCATAAGGTAGTTGTTTTTCTCTTCCACAGGCCTTCTTGAAGCGCTTCATCGAGGAACGTAAAGTAAGTCTATTGCCAATTATTGCCTTTTTTAAAATAAAATTAATGTCGACTCAACCAGTCTAAGCGAGTATTTGAGATTAATAAAAAATGATGATTAAAGCTATCTAAATGCGGTCCTAAAACTCAAAATAAACCAAACCCAAACTTCCCTGCTCGCAAAGAAAGAAAATATAAAAAATGGAATAAAAAGCCGTATTAAATACACCCGATCTACCCGCTCTCTACATAACTATTGTTCCCTGTAAAATATGAGCCTTATCTACATAAATACTGTAAAATTAAGCGATAGCTATATTTAGTTTTTATATATTAAATTTCAATGTTTGCTTACAAATTATACTTTAATCAGTCTTAGGATCCTAATGCATTTGCATATAATTAAATTTTGCCAGATTTTAGGTTTAATCTATGTTTAAAATTTATAATGTTTACTGAAGTTGAGTAGTTGTCTATAGGGAAGCCATGCGTCGTCGAATGTTGTCTGTCATGTAAAGTCGCCTTTTAGGGATCGCCATAAATGTATCTGGTCGATGGTGATCATGGTAGGGTGGGCAAGTCAGCATGAACAACCGCTGGCATAAAGGCACTACATCCTTGTTCGTCCTTGTCTGTCCTTTACTAGTTCAATAGTCCGGTCCTTAGTCCTGCGGAGATCCTCGTACAGTATAGCACGCGAATTAATAAGATTTTATTGTTGAGCTATGGAGCAAGTAGCTGCGTTCATAAATATATCCCCGACCCCCTCTACTGGAAATAAAGTTGGAACCAGCGCGTGCTTAACGTAGGCTGCAATTACATCTGCTCTGAAAGCATAGTACGTGGTTCGCTACAACACAAACCAGTCATGTTAAATCTATATGGATTTATCAGCGCTTCTTGGATGTTGTTGTTTTATTTTTTTAAGAGCCTTGACTATCTCAGGAACAACTGGAAGAGGTGAGTAGGAAGCTGGTTGGGTAACTGGCCGAGTCGATCTAATAAAATTAGACTGAAAGTATTTCGATGAAACTTTTAAGACCCACTGTATTCTACATACATTTTACATGTTTTTTGCCCACAATTGTTTTATTCCAGTGCATTTAAAACTGCACTTAGTCGAGTTATCCACCCTGCACCAGTGCTCTGCAACTGAGTTGTTGAATAGTCTGGCATCACCTTATTCTTTTAATTCCGAATCTTCCTGTGGGTCTTTTTTATTCGATTTTTTTGGCGCAAAACTTAAACTAGTTTTCTAGTTTGAATTATAAGAAAGAAATTACAAGACAAATGATGGCCTTAAGGGTGGAGATACTTATAGAACTGCAATTTTTTCAAGTTTTTCGTGATTTTTTCTAATTAATAAGGGATTTTGCTGGAATTTTGCAACATGGCATGTTGATTACATTGTTTTTATCGGGGGTGTCCCCCGAATAGCAAATCTCGGTGTCACATTTCTGACGGTTTCTAAATCCCTCGTTTTTATATAAGCTATACCCGGAGCGACTTCGTTCGCTTAAAATTAGTTTGGAGTACGGTTGTCAGGACTTTCTTATTGGCGGGTTTTTTTGAAAACCTTTGTGAAAACAACCTTTTTAGAAGATCCATCAGTAGCGAGAATTAGAAGGCTTGTGGCAGAGCTACAGTGGCTCCATCGCTTAATCGGACACCTACTTTCATAAAATAAACATGCAAAAAAAAGGAAAAAAATGGGTTAAGTTCGTCGTTTTTTTGCTTTTACTTATACACAATGCTAATATCTTCCAAAAACATAAACAAAAATCACATATTTCCAACGAAAACACTAACTTTTCCCACAAAAACAACCAAAAATTCGATTTTTAAGGTTCAACGAGTAATCGGACACTCGCTGAATACGGTTTTTTTTATAGAACTTGCTGCATACTTTGAATTTTTGGCAATGAGATTACTTTGTAGTAAAGATTAAGAGCAGAAACCATCAATACTCTGAAAAAAAGTTAAAAATCGCTCCAAGGAAAGCCATTTTCTGTGAAACTTCGTGAGTTCATTGGAAAACTCAATTTCGAACTGAAAACTGTACGGAAATTCACTGGATTGGTCGGAGAAGTCAAGTCTATTGACAATAGGGGCGGGGAAGGGAAAAACAAGATGTTAATGACGGCATAATTCCAAAGTACCTTAAGATTTTAAAAGTTAAAAAATATTAAAAAAAATTTTTTTTAATGTGTCTTTCTTTGGTCTGAAAGTGCATTAAACAACCGACAAAATGAGGTATCCTTTATTTATATGAGATGATGTATTTAATTTTCTTACTTTTAGTGGTGTTCAAGAAAACACTTTTTATAATAAATCTAATACTTTACGAGTTCGGTACATGTCAATATGTACATTGATCTAGAGCCGTAAATAACGATCTGTAACTCAAACCCTACAAGGGTGCATTGTTAACACTTGTAATCCTTAAGTACAGGCCACTTAAACCTGACCATAAATATAGTTCTCACACTGCACAAAGGGTCGCCCTGCAGGAGACCGTTGATAAGGCTCCCGCTCAGATACCCGTTACTCAGGTAAAGGGAGAGCGAGGGAGATGAAGATAGAAACTTTGATCACGCATAACCATTTTTAACGAATGGTCCGATTTGAAAGATTTTTTACATTTCGATAAGTATTGAGAATAAAACTGCATTTTTACTTCTCCGAAATATTTAAATTTTTTAAATCGTATTTAAGCGATTGTGGGCGATAGAGGGGGCGTGGCACCTTCTTGAAACAAACTTGCGCTGCGTAGGAACTCCAAGAATCTTCATGCCAAATACCAATCCTCTAGCTTTTATAGTTTCCGAGATCTCAGCGTTCATACGGACAGACAGACGGACAGACGGACATGGCTATATCGACTAGGATAGTGACCCTGATCAAGAATATATATACTTTATAGGGTCGGAAACGCTTCCTTCTAGCTGTTACATACTTTTGCACGAATACACTATACCCTTTTACTCTACGAGTAACGGGTATAAAAACTAAATGCTCTTGGCGATTTAACTAACGGGTGTTTTTTGAAGGTACCCACAGTAGACAACACTTATAAGGGAAACCAATATTTATGCAAAGCAATGTTTTGCTTTATGTATTTGACTAATTTAAGACAATGGCATCAAGAAAAGCAATTCGATAATACTGCATTTTACCATTGATATTTTGTTTCAGTATTTTTGTTTTCATTAATTTTTCACCTTGATTATAATAATATTAATAATAAGGAAGGCAGGTGGAAGGGGATGCCGTGAATCAAATTGTTTAAACATTTCCATTTGTTTAAACAATATGAGGCACGTGTAAGGAAGGGTAAGAGAATCAATTGATTTAAATATTTCGTTTTTATACCATTGCAGAGGGTATTATAATTTCAGTCAGATATTGTAACGCAGTGAAGGAGACGTTTCCGACCACATAAAGGCTTAAGGCTCCCATACGAATAATCAAACAAATATAAGAAAATTCATTGTATCTTTGCAGGAAGTAGGCGTTTTGATTTCTGACAACTTAAAAAGGTATTTCTTTTATCTGCAAGGGTATATAAGCTTTGGCTGGCCGAAGCTAGCTTCCTTTCTTGTTATACCCGTTACTCGTAGAGTAAAAGGGTATATTGTATTCGTGCAAAAGTATGTAACAGGGAGAAGGAAGCGTTTCCGACCCCATAAAGTATATATATTCTTGATCAGGATCACTAGCCGAGTCGATCTAGCCATGTCCGTCTGTCCGTCTGTCTGTCCGTCTGTCTGTCCGTCTGTCTGTATGAACGCTGAGATCTCGGAAACTATAAAAGCTAGAAGGTTGAGATTTCACACACATATTCTTGGGCTTCCTACGCAGCGCAAGTTTGTTTCATCGAGGTGCCACGCCCCCCCTAACGCCCACAATCGCCATAAACGATTTTCAAATGTGTCTGGAGGCCACATCTTTTAAGATTTTAAAAATATATAAACGCAATTTTATAGTGTTTATTAATACCTATCGAAATGTAGAAGACATTTTTCAAATCGGACCATTCATTAAAAAGTTATACGCAATCAAAATTGTTTATATATCTATCTCCCTCGCACTCCCTTTAGCCCCAATAGATAGTCGGGACACCAACCCGAGTACAGCGTTCGCACTCCCTTTAGCTGAGTGACGGGTATTAGATAGTCGGGACACCAACCCGACTATAGCGTTCTCTCTTGTTTTTTAATATTTTCAATGTGATTTGAATTTTAAAACACGAAAATCTGTACGAAAATTTCTTAGATCTGTTGTGGAAATGTAAATGCAATATTCTTTAAGCAAAGGGATATCAGTATTCTCATTAATTTGAATTTAAGCGAATCTAACTTCCTTATGTGTTTATAAAAAACTCATTTTGTGGCTTATGTAACTTACGGAGCGAAATAATGTTTTTTACAAATCAGCAATTTGTCAATATCTCAACGTTTAACAAGAGAGAACGCTATAGTCGGGTGCCCCGACAATCAGATACCCGTTACTCAGGTAAAGGGAGTGCGAGGGAGAAGGAGATAGAAACTTTGAACACGCATAACTTTTTAACGAATGGTCCGATTTGAAAAATTTCTTCTACATTTCGATAGGTATTGATAAACACAATAAAACTGCATTTTTACTTTTCCGAAATATTGAAATTTTTAAAATCGTATATAAGCGATTGTGGGCGTTAGAGGGGGCGTGGCACCCTTTTGAAACAAACTTGCGCTGCGTAGGAACTCCAAGAATCTTCATGCCAAATTCCAATCTTCTAGCTTTTATAGTTTCCGAGATCTCAGCGTTCATACGGACAGACAGACAGACAGACAGACAGACAGACAGACAGACAGACAGACAGACAGACGGACATGGCTAGATCGACTCGGCTAGTGATCCTGATCAAGAATATATATACTTTATGGGGTCGGAAACGCTTCCTTCTCCCTGTTACATACTTTTGCACGAATACAATATACCCTTTTACTCTACGAGTAACGGGTATAAAAACTAATAAATAGTTTGCTGATCAGTTTTTTGCATTATAAAAATAAAAGCAATTCTAAGGAAAATTTCGACTGTAAAATTCAGCTTAATGGTATTTCTGAGAGTCTACCGATATTTTAAAATTTAACGTTTACTTAAGAAAAAGGCGCAAAAGAAAAGATTTGCGATGTAATCGATTATTTAACCGCGCATTTTAAACGTGTTATGACTGTGGTATTTTCATTTTAAATGTGTTGACTGTGGTATTTTCATTTTCCCCTTGCGCGGTCACACTTAAAGTGCGACAGCAGGACATACATACATACATGCGCCAGCAGAACATACATACATACATATGGGGAGACCGTGACATCACATTGATTAGCCAAATTTGAAAATATTGGGGACTTGGTTAAGGGGGGGGTAGGGTCTTTGGCACCAAAAAATCGACTAATTTTGCGATTTTTTCTATAAAAACTGGTTGGATGGATTTAATTCAAACCTTTTGTATATTATTAAGTGTCATTTAAATAATATCCACTAATTTTTATAGCCGATACTATCGGCTAATATATCGGTGGCAAAGCGATTGCTGGAACACTATTAAAAAAAGGCGTTTTGCGGTGTTCACTGTACCTCCGCTAAAAATGATCGGATTTCCATTTTGTTTTTACAATTCGCTTAAGAATTAAAAAAACCCGCCCCCTGGGAAGCCCTTTTTTAAATTTTTTATTTTTAAGAATTTTTTCCGAAAGTCCAAAGTCAAAAATGGGTTTTTCACCTAAAAAAATTGACTTTCGGCTTAAAAATAAAATATTTAAAGTTAAAAAATAAAAAAAAACGCTTCCCAGGGGGCGGGTTTTTTTAATGCAGAAAAATATGCGACAAATTTGAAAACGATCGGTTGAGCCGTTTAGAAATGCCGATGAACACGGACTTTCAAAACGTGGTTTCGAGAAAAACGCACTTAAAGATGCACTTACGTACCTAAAGTCTTAGAGGTTAGGGTACTAGTTTTAGCATAACTTCTAAACTTTTTGTCCGATTGACTTACAACTTTTTATACCCGTTACTCGTAGAGTAAAAGGGTATATTGTATTCGTGCAAAAGTATGTAACAGGGAGAAGGAAGCGTTTCCGACCCCATAAAGTATATATATTCTTGATCAGGATCACTAGCCGAGTCGATCTAGCCATGTCCGTCTGTCCGTCTGTCTGTCCGTCTGTCTGTCTGTCCGTCTGTCCGTCTGTCTGTCTGTATGAACGCTGAGATCTCGGAAACTATAAAAGCTAGAAGGTTGAGATTTCACACACATATTCTTGGGCTTCCTACGCAGCGCAAGTTTGTTTCATCGAGGTGCCACGCCCCCCCTAACGCCCACAATCGCCATAAACGATTTTCAAATGTGTCTGGAGGCCACATCTTTTAAGATTTTAAAAATATATAAACGCAATTTTATAGTGTTTATTAATACCTATCGAAATGTAGAAGACATTTTTCAAATCGGACCATTCATTAAAAAGTTATACGCAATCAAAATTGTTTATATATCTATCTCCCTCGCACTCCCTTTAGCCCCAATAGATAGTCGGGACACCAACCCGAGTACAGCGTTCGCACTCCCTTTAGCTGAGTGACGGGTATTAGATAGTCGGGACACCAACCCGACTATAGCGTTCTCTCTTGTTAGATTAAGATGTTAATCTACAAGAAAAAAATTTAAAAAAAAATCGAAATTTTTTTTTTGCAAGACCCTACACCCCCCTTAAGGATGCTGAATCTCCAAAAAATTTAAATGCAGTTATTTGCGGGTATGCCATAAGATTATGAACATCACATTTTTAAACCATTTTAACAACATTTATAACAGAAAAATGGGTTTCACTTGACTTCCAAAACAAATTTTAGAAAACATAGTCAAAAAGCATAAAAGCATACAGCTGCGGTCAAAATAGTAGTAGTGTTGCCCTCCTGTGTTTTTAAAGGTTTGTTGTTCTGCTAATATTGTATTAATTATAATTGTACTATTAGACTAATTGGATAAGAAAAGTGACAACAACAAACTATTAAAAACACAGGACGGCAACACTACTACTATTTTGACCGCATTTTCTTCCTTAATATATTTTGGATTCGTAACGAATCCAAAAATATAGCATTCATCGAGGTAAATTTTTGATGCTGCATAGTGTTATTATTGATAACTGTTGTATTTTAGTATTTGTTGTTGTCATATAGTTTATTTATTTTTAGAAGTACATATTAACATTAGAAATAATATTTTATTGAAACTTACGATTCACGACGTCCCTCCCGGACTCGAATCTGGGCTACTATGTGTCAAAGGCGGACGGCCTAACAGCTGGACCACGGAACAAATTTTTTAGGTACGGCCTAATGGGGTACTAGACTTCCAAGTATTTTGGTCCGGGCAAGAAATTGTTCATGAACAGCGTTCGCAATTTAAGAACTATTGTTCATAATCTGACCACAATCGTTCAAGGCACAACACTTTTCTTTGACGCGTTCGTAATTTTACCAAAAAGATCATGATTTAAACCCGCGGCGTTCAGTTTTCATGAACGAAAAATAGCGAACGGATTGTTCTGAAATCATGAAAAATGTTCTTGATTTTTATACCCGTTACTCGTAGAGTAAAAGGGTATATTGTATTCGTGCAAAAGTATGTAACAGCTAGAAGGAAGCATTTCCGACCCTATAATGTATATATATTCTTGATCAGGGTCACTAGCCGAGTCCGATATAGCCATGTCTGTCTATCTGTATGAACGCTGAGATCTCGGAAACTATAAAAGCTAGAGGATTGGTATTTGGCATGAAGATTCTTGGAGTTCCTACGCAGCGCAAGTTTGTTTCAAAAGGGTGCCACGCCCCCTCTAACGCCCACTATCGCTTATATACGGTTTTAAAAATTTTAATATTTCGGAAAAGTAAAAATGCAGTTTTATTGTGTTTATCAATACCTATCGAAATGTAGAAGAAATTTTTCAAATCGGACCATTCGTTAAAAAGTTATGCGTGATCAAAGTTTCTGTCTCCATCTCCCTCGCACTCCCTTTACCTGAGTAACGGGTATCTGATAGTCGGGGCACCCGACTATAGCGTTCTCTCTTGTTTTCGTTCTTTTTTTTCTGGGTGTACAATTCCATTATTCCTTAAAAATTTCGCGCTGTCAAATTATTGTTTTGCCGCCCTTAAACGCGAGTTGGGCCATTTATTCTCAGTTTGACTGCAATTTGGCTCATCAAATACAACGAAGATTGAAGACCAACAAAATATTTAGTAAGAGGTTGGGCATGAAATTTCCCTTCAGAAAATAAATATTTCAAAAAATCTCGCGGGAGACCAATGTTCAATAAAGTGCCCCGAACAGAAATTTTCACAAATTTGACAATGACGGAAATTGGTTCGTAATTTCTTCAACTGATAGCGCTAAAAGCTCAAATTTTTAATGCAGCCCTCTGGTGTTCTAGGAACCTTCAGTAAACACGGCGCGCAACGAGCCGTTTGGCCGCTAGGGCCACATACTATGCTGCCCCTTTTACTATTAGAGCCCCCTTCTCCCCTACTATGCAACGACTTTAAAAAATTGTTATTGCTTTTCAATAAAAGCAAAAGCAGACTGCTTAGGCTCAGATGACACATTCAATTTTTAGCGTCAATTTATTGTGACAATTTTTCATTTGTGTGTGTTTATAGAAGTACAAGCGAGTCAGGACTAATATGACATCGCGCCTTTACTATTGGTGTTAGTAGTAGAGCAGCCAAAAATATTTGAATCTTTCTCGCGCTCGTTTGAAGTCCCATTAAAGAAAAGTTGCTACAATAAATTGAGGTTAAAAATTGAATGTGTCATCTGAGCCTTAGACTTTTAATTTGACTGCGACTTCCGATTTTTTCAACAGCAACAGCAGAAGCAATAGCCACTTCCAAAAATTTTTGCCAGCTGCAGCTTCGACTGTTGCTACCGACTGAAAGCAGCAAAAGCAAAAGCAGGCTAAATGAAAATTCAGACAGTTTTTTAAACACTGCCTAACAGCGGTCGGAGCGCAATACAATGACATTTTGTGCGGGTCAGCCTTTCGACGTGTGTATGCCGACCGATGTTGTACAGTTTTTGTGTGTCGGCAGAGGTCGAGCAAAGCTATTCCATTATTTTTACAAAAGTACAACAGAAATGTGTACATAGTTCAGGTTTGTTATACTCTTAGAAAACTAATTATACCCGTTACTCGTGGAGTGAAAGGGTATATTGTATTCGTGCAACAGTATGTAACAGGTAGAAGGAAGCGTTTTCGACCCCATAAAGTATATATATTCTTGATCAGGATCACTAGCCGAGTCGATCTAGCTATGTCCGTCTGTCTGTCCGACTGTCCGTCTGTCTGTCTGTATGAACGCTGAGATCACTACAAAAGCTAGAAAGTTGGTATTTGTAATGTATTGTAGATTCTTGGGCTTCCTAAGCAGCGCAAGTTTGTTTCATCGAGGTGCCACGCCTCCCCTAACGCCCACTATCGCCTTAAACGATTTTAAAATGTGTCTGGCGGCCACATCTTTTAAGATTTTGAAAATGTATAAATGCAATTTTATAGTGTTTATTAATACCTATCGAAATGTAGAAGATCGGACCATTCATTAAAGAGTTATGCGCGATCAAAGATTTATATCTTTTTATGAAAAGCGTAAGATTTCACAAAAATAATGAATTGCTTTTAACAATATATGAATCTATTTTATTTATCGCGCAGCTGTCGGTGCAAGCTGAGCTTCAGATATATGAGGAGCTTCAACTGATGCCTACCAAGGTTGTGCTGCCCTACGATCCAAACAGCTTGAATCCGTTGAAGGTGCAGTATCGTGCTCTGGCGGCGACTACAACTACTTATGGTTTTCTGGAAACCCGCAAGTGCTGCAAATTGATGCTCAGGGCCTGGCCACAACTGAAATACGCGACGTTCGACCCTCCTTCGTATCTCATGAGCTTCTTGAGGATGGAAGTTTGCTGGACGCCCATACTACCGTAAAAGTGGCGCTGGCCAAAAATCAGAAAATCTCTCGTCTTGCACAAATCTACTTCCTGGCCCCAAACCGCCTACAGATTAGGCACAGTAACTTTGAGACCGCCCTAAAAGACTACGTGCACGTTCATGTGGGTGTGTATGCTCGGATTAACAATTCAGACGTTCCCTACACAAACTGCGACAGCCTGCAGTTTCAGCTTGATTTTAGCCAGCACATTCTACAGTTGGAGGGTAACGAAGGGCCGGAGGAAACGGTCAATGAAGCTTGTCATGTGCTGCGGCTGCGGGCCATCGCCGTGGGGAGTACCTCACTACGCGTCTCGTACATGTTCTAGGACAAAGTTCTTCACGACAGCGTTGAACTCTACGTCTTCGAGCCATTGAGCGTGCTTAATCCCCTTGACAACGAGGTCGTGCTTCCCGTCGGATCATCTCGAAATATTATCTACACTAACGGACCGCAGCGTATTTTTACAGTTGCGGCGGAGCTCACAAAGTCTACTGTATTCGACGACAAGGTAATCAAAGTGTCTGAGGTAGACTTTGATACACAAAATGCCATTACTGCCATGTCTATCGCTCAAAGGTGACCACCAAAGTGCATTGCGTGCGTCCGCGCTTCTTAAAGCTCTATGCTCGACACAACCTTCGTGAGTCCTG
The DNA here is from genome assembly GCA_037075285.1 of Drosophila lutescens. Lineage (NCBI taxonomy): Eukaryota > Metazoa > Arthropoda > Insecta > Diptera > Drosophilidae > Drosophila > Drosophila lutescens. The sequence goes on from JBAMCF010000445.1 coordinate 25,058, forward strand.
CCCACTAGAACAACGTTCTTCACTGCTTTTTCGAAAGACCGCGAAAACAAGTTTGAGATTGAAATTGAGGTGCAGGATTCAAGTAATCGTAGACTTATGAATGTCAGCTCTCTATGGCTGGATTGGGAGTTTGCCGCGGGTGACGAGCGCTACCACAAGGGCAATATTCCACATCGTCAGATCTCTGAGGTACAATTCATTCACGGAGTAAGCCTGCCGAACCGTGATCTTCTCGTACTGACATTGAGCGACGTAGCGCCCAACTTACGCATTAAGGGCATCGCTTCTCAGTATAACGACAAGCTCCTCGCCCAAAAAAATGTATACGCAGAGCGTCCTCCGTTTGGAATCCAAAATGTGAGTAATCATATTCGACATTATTTGGCCCCATACAGATTTAGTAGTATCGCTTCGTGGCTTAAAAAATATTGGGTTGTAAAAAAAGTCCTGCGGTATTTTTATTATATTATTTTTTCCTTTTTTTACATCGAGCTTTTAAGTGACTTAAAGCTTCTTCAAATGGTTTATAACGGCTTGATGACTTAAGCCAAGATCTTGACCGATGCTACGGCTACTACTATGCCGGTTTTATCGCAATTTCCTACGACAGGCCTTCCTTCTTTGACCACCTCTGCCCCAGAACGAAAACGTTGAAACCATCGTTGTGTGGTGGAAATGGAAACTGTATCGTGTCCATAAACTGCACAAATTTTATTGGCGGCTTGAGATGCATTTTTGCCTTTATCGTAGTAGTACTGTAAAATATGCCGTATTTTCTCTTTATTTTGCTCCATGATTGCGACGCTATAACTCACGAACGACTCAAAAGAAAAGACAATCAATCAAACACGTGTTAGCGCGTGAAATGAGCTTTCCAAAAAGGTATATTATGACCAGATGCGACGAAGACTACGCGCTTTCAGCGCCAACTAGCGAAAATACCGCAAGACTTTTTTGACAACCTAATATATCCATCTCCCTCGCACTCCCTTTAGCTGAGTGACGGGTATTAGATAGTCGGGACACCAACCCGACTATAGCGTTCTCTCTTGTTTTTTTCTAAAAAATAGTGCAAGAATACGGACGCGACATGTTGCTACTTAACTAAAAATTGCAACTTTTTATTTTTATTTTTATGTTTTATATTTATATTTATATTCGTGCAAAAGTATGAAACAGCTAGAAGGAAGCGTGTCCGACCCTATAAAGTATATATATTATTGTCCAGGGTCACTAGCCGAGTCGATATAGCCATGTCCGTCTGTCCGTCTGTCTGTCTGTCCGTCTGTATGATTTAACTTTTTTAACTTTGACGAGGTGTAGCTTCTAAACCAATGACTGGAACTCAACGACAACGACGACAACGAAAGTTAAAGGGAATTCTATTGCCAGTAAAATGAGTCCTCGATGACCGAAATCCGGTTATCAGAACTCAAGATAGAAAATAAAAAAGGTCCAAAAACGTTTTTTTTTTACTTAAAAAAAAAATTGACATTACACAAAAAATTTTAAGTGCCCATTCCTTAATCAGGAAGATATGCTTTAACAGAAAACCAAGGTTGTCTTCAATTAGGGTGACGTCGATTTTTTTTTGTAATCTGGTGTTATATTACCCTTGTCCACCACTTTTTAATAGAAATATAGTTTTAATATATCCCGTTCGATGAAAGCTATGTGACTAAGTGGTTGGAATTAAATTCAATTTTGGGTAATACTCTAGATTAGCATACTCAGCCCCGAAATTCAAGAAAAATTTATTTTCGATGGACCGCGATTTCTTAAGAATATACGTGCAAAAACTCGGCCTAAAGAACTGGTGAGATGGTTCTGAAGCCGCCTAGCTGGGACCACCGAGCGGGTCGCAGGTTGTGGATAGCGAACGACCTTTAGTTCTGAAGGTTAACTGTGAATAAGCTGGTGGTAGAAGTCAACCAGGGAATCGTGGACGGAAGCCGCAGCAACACTGAGAAAACTTGAGAACAAAAAAACCAAGAACGAATCTTCTTGATTTCAGTATTTTGTCTTCTCACTTTTTTTAGCACAAACGTTCTTGATATCAAGAATAAAAGTATTCTTGATCTGGTTTTTTGAGAATACATCATTCTTGATTTCGTTTATCAAGCATGAGCATTCTTGAAATCGTCCCCAAGCATTCTTGATATCGTCCCCATCTCAGTCTCAGAGATGAAAAAAAATGAGAGAGATTAAAATTGAGAGAGACATTCTCTCTGTAATTTTTCGGCAAGCTACCGAAGTACACTTCGGGTCTCGTAAAATGATCGTGTTTTTCGGCCAGTTTCTCGCATTTAGTGAAGCAGTATGATGGACGCTGACGACACACGCTTAAAGAACCTTCTAGAGGAACTAGATATTTTGAGTGCGCTGCCCTTCCTGGAACGTAATTATTTAATAATAACATTAGTGTTAAAATAATAAAAATAATAGTGAAAAAAAAGCAATACAATAAATAAATACTTTAAATACGTATGCACATTAGACATTTACGCCGCCGAGCCACGCCGCCGCCGCCGCCGCCGATTTTTGTATTTTTTAAGGCGCCGCCGCCGAATCACCAAAATATCGGCGCGGCGGCGGCGGCGTTCGGCGCAATAGCATTTTGTTTGATGTTTTTAAGTAATCGAATAAAAGAATCGATATTGTCTCAGCTCCATCTCCTCAGCTCGTAAAAGCAAAGTGTGGGATTTCTTTGGAACTCTGCTTGTTATTAATGAAAACAAATCCATTGAAGAAGACAAGGTTTTTTGTAAGCTGTGTTTGGAAAAACAGAAAAAAGTCGACGAAACTACAATATTTTCATGGTAAAACATATTTTTAACTTAATTAAAATCCCAATAAGATGTAAATTGTTTCAGTGCTAATGTACAGTCATATTCAAAGAGCTGTTCAACAGGAAATCTAAGTCGTCACCTCAAAAATGATCACAATTTACGCGATATCGATTCTCCGGGTACTTCATTGGCTGCACGAGGGACATTACCAAACTTCTTTAATAACACCATGCCAATTAAATCTCCAAGAGATAGAAAATGGGCGCTGGGACGTGATTTAGCTTTGTGGATGTCTAGAGATCTGCTGCCATTTCATACAATAAACCATAATGGCATTAAAGACTTCTTAAAAAAATATAAAGTTGTGGTATCTGCAGATGACATTCCACACTTCAAAACTTTGTCAACAACAGCTTTAGACGATGTATATGAATGCATTTTAAAAGAAGCAATAAGGATCGTATCAGGACAAAAGCACTTCGCCTTAACATTCGATTTGTGGACCGATAACTATAGAAGAAGAAGTTATATCACATTTACATTTCACTTCTTGTCGACGAATTTTGAGATGAAGCATATAACGCTAGAAACAAAATACGTGGCAAAATCTCATACGGCAAGTAATATTCTAACAGAGCTCGAAGAGGTTACTGAAATGTATCATTTGGAAATGGGATCAAATTTTGTGGTAACCGACCAAGGAAGCAATGTCAAAAAAGCTATTAATTTGGGCTGTTTAAACAACCACTTCTGCCTTGGACATGGTCTTCACAATTTGCTTAATGTAGATGGTTACAATTCCGTGTCTGATATTGGGAATTTAGTTGTGAAGTGCAAAAATATTGTGAGTGCTTTACGATTTAAGATGCCAAGCTGACGCTCTTCAAAATGAGGTTTTGTCAAGCATCGACAATTTGGAAGAACTCCTCGCATCTGAAGATAATGGATGGGTTAACTATGATGAAGATTTTGGACCGCTAGATGATGTTCCCTTGCAGACATATAAAAACCTTAACAACCCTAATGATTTGCATAGCAGTTTGGTAGACAAGAGAAATGTTTCGCTAAAGAACTCGGTTCCAACTAGATGGCACAGCGTGTTAGCAATGCTAGACAGTCTCGGGTGTCAGCGAACAGCAATAAATAAATTGCTCACAAGCAGCAATAAGAATCATTTGATACTATCCGAGGCTGAAGCACAGCTTTTATATAAACTAACAGAATTCTTAAAAAAGTTTAAAGACGCTGTTAACATTCTGTCTGGAGATAAATATCCATCAATAAGCGTGGCCTTAGTAATTCGTACGGAAATCGTATCAATATTAAATGAAAGCACAAACAACGAGCCACTTGCTTTGACTTCGATGAAAAACAATATAAAAACTAAATTGAATTATAGATTTCCTTTATCGGATATTCTAGTCTGCGCATCATTATTAGATCCGCGATTCAGTTCTCTGGATTGCGTGCTTGACTATTGTGATGAACAAAATTTAAAAAAAACGGAGTTTTTCCACAACAATATATTGCTCAGCAGGATAGTTCCAGAGATGGTTCATCAGCAAGCAAAATTTTAAAGCTAGCTCAACGACACTCAAAAAATACAAAAAACAGCAATTTGGAAGCTGAATGCCACCTACTTTTAAGTTTGTCCTCATCCCAAGACGTTTTAACATTTTGGACTGAAAAGGCACCTGCAATGCCATTGTTATCGAAGCTGGCACAGAAGGTGTTGTGTATTCCGGCAACGAGCACACCTAGTGAGCGAGTTTTTTCGATTGCTGGTCTTACCGTTTCTCAAAAACGATCACAGCTCAGTCCTCATAATGTTAATAAAATTATATTTATACATGATAATTACGAAACATGCAAAGAAAGTTTAAGTTAGGTTTTTTTTTATTCATATTTTTTAGTTTAGAAAGTTTAAGTTATGTTTTTGTTTATTCATATTTTAAAGTTTAAAAATTTAAATATGTAGGTATTGATCTCTCAGAAGAATTCTGTTTAATTTTTTTAAATAATGTAGGGAAAATGTAATTAATGATCTCCAGAAAAAGAAGTCTTAATTTGTTTTTAATTTTTTTATGTTTGTTTAATTATGTTATTATGTTTAAAAAGAAAAATAAATAAAAAATTGAAGAAATTGAGGAATCTTTTATTTAAAAAACAAATTTTGTTTTTACTGCGTACGTCGCCGGCCGCCGACAAATTCGACTGCTTAGCTGCCGCCGCCGCCGCCGTTTTCATTTTAACTCTACGCCGCCGCCGCCGGCTTTTCTTGACCCCCACGCCGCCGCCGACGACCAAGCCATCGGCGTAAACCTCTAATGCACATACACGTTTGTGAAAAAAAAAGTGACGCCACGCTAAATGCATCTATGTTTGTATACATATGTGTGCTGATGCAGATGCGTGTGGAAGTGATTTCCAATAAATAATACTAAAAATAAGTTTCCTATATACATACTTAGAATATGTACATACACGTTTGTGAAAAAAAAGAAATTGAGGAATATAATAACCATTTAAGATCGTACATAATTACATACGTACATACGTACATACGTACATACGTACTTAATAATGATAAGACTGCTGTTAGACTTAAATCTGTTTAGGTATAAGTAATTTGTAATAATAATGTAATATCTATAATAATAAATAAATAATGAATAAAATATAAAGAAAGTGGATGTAAAACTTTTTAATTTTTCTGAAAAATTCCTTTTGGGATCAAGAGTGGAACATTCTTGAAATCGAGAAGAACGTATTCTTGAAATCAAGCACACTTAATAATGAAATCAAGAAGAATCCTTCTTGAAATCAAGGAGAGTTTCGTCTCAGAAGGGTCTATGTTACTAAAATCAAGAGCGCCTAATCTTGAAATCGAGAACGCCTAATCTTGAAATCAAGAATGCCCATGCTTGAATCCAAGAATTTTTCTTCTTGAAACCAAGAATACGTTCTTCTTGGTAAGAGAGAAATTAATAATACCGAGAACGACTTACTCTTGGAACCAAGAACGCCTATTCTTAAAACCAAGAACGCCTATGCTTGAATCCAAGAAGACTTATACTGAAATCAAGAATACTTATTTTCAAAAAAGTAGTCTCAAATCAAGAACACTCGTTCTTGATTTTAGTAAAACCGTTCTTGGCTCACTTTTGAGCACGGAAATACTGAAATCAAGAACGTTGAGAACGGTTTTTTTTCTCGGTGAAATATTCAGTCCCGGACAACCAGCGGGTATTCTGCATCGGAGCAGTACCGATGATGCGAGCTGTTCAGCCGCATCTAAACAATTGCACTACACAAACCCAATACCCTACACACTACCTACCACCTTCCTTTCCCAAACAACATCTCACTCCGGGCCGGACTACGATGTAACTCGGACCGTGCCAAGAGTCAGCCTTGCTGGGGGCCTGGATTAAAAACTAGCCCAGTCTTGAACGGTAAACTCAGGGATATGGCGACCCCATGCTCTAACTATCGCCTTACCCGGGCATCTCGGATCTCTGCCCGGGCGGACCTTTCCCCTTCTCCGCAACTCGTGGAATCTATTATGGACAACAAGAAAGAAAACAAAACAAAAACAGAGACGGGAACTCTCAAAAAACCCATAGAAATGCCAGCACGGTCGAGAAAGGGCCGCATCCCAAATTGGGGATGACGGGTGCGATAGCACCAACGGCAACGGTAGGCACAGCCAAGGCGATCGGGCCACCCACTGGTGCAATAAAATTCACATACGCAGAAAGGAGGACTGCCGCTCAGACTCTGCGCTCTCAGGCAAGAAGCAACATTGCCACACCTTCGCCAGAATGGCAGAAGAAGGTGGAGTGGGCAAGGTTAGTGCTTCCCAACTATGGGCAGGATAAGACCACACAAGAAGGTGCTCAGACGAAGCGGCAACGGTCCCTCGAGCTACCCGGACCTTCGGCGAAGAGATCTAAGGTCCAGCCTTCGGTCTCCTTTGCTGAGATTACCAAAGATTTCCAGGAATAAGTGGAAGGCAGTGTAGTCCGACCTGTCCATAATATGCCTGCGCATGATCCGGGAGAATCCATGCTCACCGCCCTGCTGCATGGACGCGGGCTGGTATCAAGGCAGCGTCAAGGTGTTAGCCTGCGATAGTCAGCGGTCGGCTGACCTATACAAGCAGGCGGCAAGTAAGCTCGGTGCGGTCTACGAAGGGGCGAATATTGTCGCACTTGACTGGTGCGACGTCCCCAGTAGGCCCCGAGCCCGGATCTGGCTCCCAGCAACGATGAAGGCCCCGGAGGACATCCTCTACATGTTGCAGGTATGCAATCCGCACCTCCCCACGAAGGACTGGAGGGTCGTCAAGGTGGAAGAGCACGAAGGGGTCGTAAACCAGGCGGTTATGGTCCTAAATAAGGAGTCAGTTGCGCCAATCGAAGCGGCTCGGGGCAAACTGAACTTCGGTTTTAGTGCCGTCCAGATGAAAATCTATAAGGGCGACTCTAATGCTGCTAGAAACTCCGCGGGCAATCTAGCCGAACAGGTGCTTGCCTAAGAAGTGGAGGCGCCTGGAGGGCGCAGGCAGATGCGAGCGCTGGGACCGGCAATAGAAGACATAGACCTGAGTGATACAGAGGAAACCGACGTCACTGTGGTGGAGGTTGCAGCAGAAGATGTCACTAAGACTTCTGCAAATCAACCTTCATCACAGTAAAGCAGTGTCTGCTGCACTACAGCTTCGCGTGAGCAAAGGCGGAGCCGACCTAGTCCTAGTACAGGAACCTTGGGTGGTATGAGGCAAGGTTGCTGGACTAGGAACGAGAGAGTATAAGCTAATGCTTGACCCCAAAGAAGGTAAAATTCGAACCTGCATTTTAGCCAAAAGGCATCTTAATATATTTCTGCTTCGCAATTACAGCAACAGAGATAACACCGCAGTAAGCCTGGAGCTGCAACACAGGTCCATAAGGCTGCTATCGGCCTACATGGCCTTTGAAAAGGAAGACCCCCCAGACGCGCTAGTCAGAGGACAGACAAAGGAATGCTAAAGACAGGTTTGGTAATAGGCTGTGACGCCAACGCCCATCACACCCAGTGGGGTTGCCCAAACAACAACGACAGAGGTGAGTCTCTTTTTGACTTTATTCTAAACTTGAACTTATTCTTATGCAATAGGGACAATGTCCCTACCTTCATAACCAAAGCGTGCCAAACGATCATAGATCTAACGTTGGTATCAGATTCACTATTAGGTGCAGTCATAAACTAGTTCGTCTTCGATGAGCACTCCTTCTCAGATCATAGATACATAGAAACAATATTGTCCCTTGATGCACCCATGCCGGTCGGCTTTGCTAACCCCAGACGGGCCGACTGACACATGTACAAAGAAGTTCTGACGAATATCCTCCCCATGGTACCGCCAGAAAGCATAACAGGCCCACAAGAGCTAGACACAACAGTAGATACTTTCACAGAAGCTTGCAACTCGGCCTTCAAAGTAGCATGCCCCATAGGGAAACCAAGAGGGAAAAAAAAACCCACCTGGTGGACCCAACAACTATCAATCCTCAGATCAAACTGCAGATGGCTGCTTAACAGAGCAAAGGCGGGAAATGAGGAAGCAAACTGGCAGTGCTACAAGCTAGAAGAAGAGCAAAACGCACTGCATGGCAGACTTTCTGCTCTGACATAAAAACAAACGACTGATGCTGCAAGGCTCAGGAAAATACTCTTCAAGACAGCCGCGCCCTTAGGCTATCTCCAGAAAGCAAATGGATCCTGGTCAGACTCTAGCGAAGAGTCCTTGGACCTACTTCTAGACGCTCACTTCCCAGGCAGCCAACAAGCAATAACAATTGTCCTCCAATAACAATTGTCGGAGAAGGGATCAATCTGGAGCTCCTCATATCAGACCGCAATATTAAATGGGCCATTCATACAAATCGCCGGGACCAGACGGGATAACACCGGCACATAACCAACAAACAGGACAGCTGGCTACAAATTGGCTCAGAAAAATCTTCCACACCATTCTGGCAGTAGGAGAACTACCAACCGCATGGCGGGAAACGAAAGTGGTTTTCATTCCCAAGGCAGGGAAGGCCACCCACACCACAGCAAAGGACTTCAGGCCAATAAGCCTGACATCATTCCAGCTTAAAAGCTTCGAGAGGCTGTTAAGCCTACACCTGAGAGCCACTATTGACCCGGAACAACTGTCTGAGGCACAACACGCTTACACCAAGGGTAAGTCAACCTAATCGGCGCTACATGTCGTGGTAAGTAGCATAGAGAAATCACTCAACAATAAGGCGTACACACTGATCGCATTCCTAGACGTAGAGGGAGCCTTCAACAACGTGCTTCCCACAGCAATAACAGAGTCCCTCACAGTGCTAGGGGTTGAGGCTCAAGTGGTGGGGCTGATCCATAATTTGCTGATAAGCAGAATGGTCACGGCCGCACTAGGGGCCTCAACTCAGCCTAGACTAGTTAACAGAGGCACCCCGCAAGGAGGTGTACTATCACCCCTCCTGTGGAATATCGCAGTAAATAAACTACTACGAATTCTAGAAGGGGGAGGCTGCAAAGTAGTGGCATGTCGCTATCATCTTTAATTGTAAGTATCCACAAACACTCTGCGATCTCATGACCGCAAAGCTAATAATATTATCGGAATGGACGATAAAAAACGGACTCGGGGTAAATCCCTCAAAAACGGAACTTGTTCTATTTACGAATAAGTACAAGATCCCTCCACTAAACCCACCCATACTAATCAATTTTAGTCTCTCTTTTAGCGAACACGCCAGATACCTGGGCTTGGTATTAGAAAAGCTTCTCAAATGGGGCCTAAACAACCAAGAGAGAATCAAAAAAGCAACCATTGCACTTTACTCTTGTAAAAAGGCAATTGGGCTAAGGTGGGGCATGTCCCCTAAAATTGTCAACTGGATCTACACAGCGGTGGGCAAGCCAATCCTTCTATACGGGGTGGCTTTATGGTGGACCGCTCTACAAAAACAATGCATCCTAACTCCCCTAAACAAAGTACAGCGAATGGCGGCTTTGTGTATTAGTGGAGACCTTCGAACTACCCCAAACGAAGCGCTGAACGCGATCTTGAACCTCCAGAGCCTGGACTTAGCAGGCATGGAAAGGGCCAAATCGGCAGCTATTCGACTGAGGGATACAGGGCAATGGAAAGCCCAACTCTATGGTCACGCTAAGATTCTTCAGCATGACAAATCGATACCGGCAAAAACGGATCTATGTAAAACCCGTGAATACAGTCACACACCCTTCGAGGCTCTGATCCCAGATGGGGAAGAATGGGATCGTGGCCGACCGGGCTCAATAGACGCAATCTGTTTATATACAGACGGCTCCAAACTAGACGGACACGTTGGTGGAGGCATATACTCCAAAGAATTAGAGATCAGGCAGTCTTTCAGACTTCCACACCACTGCAGTGTCTTCCAAGCGGAAGTATGCTATAAGGGAAGCACTCGTCTGTATAGGGGACAGAAACACCCAAAACAGACACATAAACATATATAGTGATAGCCAGGCGGCTATTAAATCAATCTATTCGACAAGCACCAACTCCCGAACAATAGCAGACTGTCGCATATCTCTCCACGAGATAGCTAGTCAGTCTACTATAAGCCCAATATGGGTTCCGGGTCACCGGGACATTGTAGGCAACTGCATAGCGGACGAGTTAGCCAGGCAAGGCACCATCATGCCTCTCCTTCCAGAAAAGGAGAGTGTCGGTATGCCCATGGCGACTTGCAAGCTAAATATCAAAAACCACGTCATCAAACTAACCAAAAAACGTCTGAATTACTCAAATTTAGTCGCACAGAGTGCGGTATGCTAGTTCGAGTCCTTACAGGCCACTGGCTAGTCGGCTAGTCGGATTTCTGCAGAAGCTGCAGGTGTTGTGTTCTCGTTGAGTTCTATTTCAGACTGCCTTTATTCTATGTATAGCATACAGAGTTGCCAGATTCTTAAACTTTAACAGAGTATAGAATGGAGGGATAGAAAACAGATGTTCGGTTGACAATATATAACACATCTCCTCCTTTAATTAAGAACGAATAGGATTTTTAGGTTTTCGGAAATCCTTGGGCTTGAAACGATTTACTTTTTGGCGAACAGGACTACTTTGGCGAACAGGTATGCCGGATGAAAGTCGTGCTGGTTGTTTTTGCCTTGGTTTTAGGTTAGATGATGTGGAGCTCTCGAATGACTCAGGTTCAGGATCACGTTGCTGAACGGCTGGCGGAGTTACCGGTTGATCTTCTTGTAGTGGTGGTTGATCTTGTTGCTGTGGTGGTTGATTTTAAGATGTTTGCGGAATATCCGGGACCCACCAGAACTCTGGAGGTTTTTCGTTGGAGCTGCTTGCTGAGAACTTCGGTTTTAGCTGGTTGAAATGGCGCTTGATATAACCATTTGTGGTGCGAACCATGAAAAGCATTTTTCCAATTGGACGGTCGATAAAGCCTTCAATCCACTTTTCTCCCCTTGCATAATTACGAGCGTAGACCATTTGATTTGGGACGTACTTGGTAACCGATTGCTTGGCTTCGACAGGCTGCTCGAAAAGTTGACTTAGTACGGTACGGACTGGACGACCATGGATTAACTCGGCAGGAGTTTTTCCGTTGGAATTTGGAGTGAACCTGTAAGAAGCAAGATATTTAGTAACTGCTACTCTGACTGGTATACCGTCTTTGAGGTTTTTCTTGACTGAGAATTTGAACGTCTGAACGAAACGCTCTGCTAATCCGTTGGATGCCGGATGGAACGGTGCTGTGGTTATGTGTTTTATTCCATGATGCTTGCAGAATTCCTCGAAGGCGTCAGCCGTAAGCTGCGGACCGTTGTTGCTGACCATGGTTTTTGGATATCCTTCGATAGCGAAAATCGATGATAGTGCAGCGATCGTGTTAGCGGTTGTAGTGGACGACATTTGAACCACAAATGGGAACTGCGAGTAAGCGCCTACGCAGATTAGCCACATCGAATCGAATATTGGGCCGGCGAAGTCGATATGAATTCGCTCCCACGCTGTTGTTGCTGCAGGCCAACTTTGATACTCTTTTATAGGAGCAGGATTGTTGCACTTGCAGATGCTGCATGACTGAACAAGGTTTTTAATGTCTGCGTCGATCGTAGGCCACCAAACATATTGTCTAGCTAACTGATTCATTCGAACAATGCCCCAATGTCCTTCGTGTAACAGCTTCAGGATATGCGCTTGAAGAGCTACTGGGATTACTACACGACTGGCATCTGTGTGGAGGCAAAGCAATTTTTTGTTGATCGTGAGGGCAAATTTTCGATTAAAGTATGGTGATAATGCTTCCTCGCCTTGCTGAAGTTTTTCCGGCCATCCTACAGTAACATACCGTAAGACTTGTTTGAGAAGTTTGTCCTTTTAGATGTGGTTGCGAATGATCTCAGAATTGATCGGTGGTGACAGTTCCATTACGATGTGGCAGGCTTCTTCTTCTCTGTCGAAATCCGGATCCATGCCCACGGGAAGGCGCGATAGGGCATCTGCGTTGCCATGAGCAGATGTAGATCGATACTGAATATCAAAGTTGAAAATCGTTACAAGTGGCTTGTGATCCGTTATAAGGGTAAACTTTCGTCCGTACAAGTATTGGTGAAAACGTTTTACTCCGAATATTATAGAAAGTCCCTCTTTTTCGATTTGGCTGTACTTAACCTGATGTTTGTCAAGCGTTTTGGATGCGAAAACAATAGGTCTCTCCTTGCCATCTTGTTGGATATGCGAAAGGACTACACCGATACCAAAAGATGATGCATCCGGACTAGTGGTAGGTTTTCATCGAAATGGGCTAGCTGAGAAAATGGGACTTTAGGGCTGTAAAAGCTTGTTGTTGTTGCGGCCCAAAAATGTATGCTACATTTTTTCTACGAAGTTGGTTCAAAGGAGCGGCCAACTGAGAATAATTCGGTATAAAATTGCAATAGTAATTAACTTTACCCAAGAATGCTTCTAATTGCTGCAGATTAGAAGGCGGACGCAACAGTTTAACAGCCTCCAAGCCTGAGCTGTCTGAAAGAATCCCTTGAGCGCTGATTCTTCGTCCTAAGTACTCAATTTCGTCCTTAAAAAAGAATCATTTCTCCTTTTTGCACATGATACCGTTCTCACGAAGAACACTGAGAACTTGGTCGATTCGCTTTAGATGTTGCTTGCTTGTAGGTGCTGAGATGATGATGTCATCTAAGTAGTTTCCACATCTTTCTACTCCTTTTAGAAGCTGTTCCAAATACCTTTGGAAGATCGCTGGAGCACTGGCAATCCCGTAGGGAAGGCGCTGGTATTGAAATAGGCCAAGGGGTGTGTTGACGACCATGATAACTTTCGAATCCTCATCCAGTTCCATTTGAAGATAGGCATCCTTTAAATCGATTTTGCTGAACTGCTTGCCGTGACGCATTATGTGAAACAGAGACTCTTTTGTCGGTAGCGGGTACTGTTCAACATCGATCTGTGCGTTGACTGCTTGCTTCAAATCGCCACAAATGCGAATAGCGCCACCTGGTTTTGGTGCTAGCACAATTGGGGATGCCCATTTGCTGAATTTGATCGGCTTCCAAATTCCGGCTTGTGTCAGTCTGTCTGCCTCAGCTCTGAATTTGTCCATCTGGGCGAATGGAATTTGACGGCTCTTGAAAAACTTTGGTGTTGCTGACTGCTTTAAAAAAACACTTGCTTTGAAGTCTTTTATGACACCCATGGCTGGTTCGAACACCTCGTTGTACGTGCTGCAAAGGTCACCTAATTCGTCTTTGTGCACCTCTTGAACGTTTGATACTTGCATAATATCAAAGCCGAAAATGTTGAATAAATCCATACCAAATAGATTGTTTGATGTCTCAATGTTCGCAACGATAATGACCACTTGCTTCTCTTTTTCACCGCACTTTGCAATTGTGTGCAACTCCCCAAGCAATGGTATTGGTGTATGACCAAACGCATGTAGTACTCGGGAACACTTGAGTAATTTTGGCCTGTTCAACAGCGCGTACGTAGTGGCGTTGATCACGGACGCTGTGGCTCCGGAATCCATTTGGAATGATATTACTTTGCTGTGTATTTCAAGATCTATAAGAATCTTGTTCTGCTGACACTTGACTTGACCTGTAACACTGTTTACAGCTTCAATCGTTTCGATTTCGTTTGCTTTGGATTTCCGACTTTTTTGCATTTGCCATTTACTTTTGTCTTGCTTCGACATGCACACAACGGCTATATGTCCTTTTCTACCGCACTTGTGACATACGGCATCGCGAAACTTGCACTTCTCTCTGGCATGATTGTGTCCACAACCAGAGCAAACTTTTGTTTGATTTGGCATCACTTTCACCACCACCAAGAAATGGTTTCTTTGTATAGGTGTGAACTGCGTTTATTGGGTCTTGCTTTGATACTGTTTCTTTGAGGGCTGCCACGGTTTTTGTAGTTGTCTCATATGTTTCTGCCACTATAAGCACATCTTCAAGAGTTGGCTGGGACTTCTGAAGAGCAGATGCACGGACGGCATCGTATGGTGTATGTACTATGATCTGATCTCGAATCATTTCCTTTACATAGTTAGAAGAACAACCGTTGGCATTACAGACGAATTGGCATTCCCGAGCGATCCCGCGCAAGTCGGCTACCCACTCTCTGTGCGTTTGCGAATGTTTCATCTCCCTCTTGAAAAACTCATAGCGAGCAGCAACAACATGTCGTTTTGTTGCGAAATGTTCTGTTAACTAGTCTGTGAGTTGCATGTATGTATACGTGTTCAAATTGTTGCTCCCAAACAGATTTTTCAAAAGTTCTAATATGTTTATGCCACACCACGAAAGAAAATAAGCCTTTTGCTTAATTTCTGCACTAACCGAATACGCGTTAAAATGCTGGGTTAACTGTTCAAGGTAAGACTCCCAGTTTTGATTGTCTTTGTCGAATTTGTGGAATGGAGGACACGAAGATAATTCACCCGCGTGGCTTTAATCACCCTGCCCTAGAGAAGCGTTTCTATCCATCATCGCTTGCATCCATTTTTGTTGCTGTTCCACAATGTCTTTTGTAAATGCTTGCTGTTGAGCAAGAATTGCTTGGATCAAATCATCATCTGCCGGCATCTTGATGAAAATCAACGACTACTAGACACGATTTATGCGATTTAACTGTTTTTATATTTCGACAAAATTTTTCACTTTTTTCCTCGTCGCCAATATGTTGTGTTCTCGTTGAGTTCTATTTCAGACTGCCTTTATTCTATGTGAAGCATACAGAGTTGCCATATTCTTAAACTTTAACAGAGTATAGAATGGAGGGATAGAAAACAGATGTTCGGTTGACAATATATAACAGCAGGGACGAAGAAGAAGAAACGGTGGAGCACCTTCTTTGCTTCTGCCCGGCCCTATGCAGACTAAAGCCTAGTACTCAGTTCGGCTAAGAGTTTTACTAGTCGAAAAATATTAATCTTTTAGTGTGGCCGAAGTTTTTGTAGTTCATCCGCAATGCATGTAGCATGGTCTTACTGGGTTTGTTGACAAACAGCAAACATCAACTGGCGCCAATTTTAAAATATTACAAAATGTTGAGCCGACTTGGGTCGCAAGAGTTAAATTCGCTGTTGGCATGGCGATATGTATTGCCGCAAATCCTACAGGCACTTTTCCATTGGTATTCGGGGGTTTCCTTCCATTTATAATGTGTTATTGGCACACCGCTTCTGCACAAACACAGCCAAAGATCAAATTTTCTATTCTTTGGGCCGCGGCTAAAGGCGTTCATCGGAATTCATCCGCTAAATCTGGTATTTTTTTGGTATTTCCTTACTATTTCCTTAGCTCAACTGAGTACCGAGGTGGGAAAAAGTCCCAGCTAAAGGCGTTAGCTACCTATTTGCCTCTCGCTTACTCCTATGCTTAGCTAGCAGTTTTCGTCGTACTGAGTACTAGGCTTAAGACTGAAACACCTAGGAAACCCCTTCATTAACGATCTGACCGAAATATCGGAGATCAACCTTAAAAGTATAAACTCTTTTGTGAAATCTTCCGGGTGGAAGACATGTTAATCATCCATTAATCATTAATACAAAAAATTAATTTGATGCTTTTTGGTTGAATTTTCAAACCTTTTGCGACTAATTAGGTGCTATAAGTAAATAAGAACAATACATTTATTATTTCAGCGGCCTAATTACTCCGTTACGAACTAAAATTAACGCTCAAGCCTAGTACTCAGTACGACGAAAACTGCTAGCTAAGCATAGGAGTAAGCGAGAGGCAAATAGGTAGCTAACGCCTTTAGCTGGGACTTTTTTCCAACGCGGTACTCAGTTAAGCAAACGAAATAGTAAGGAAGTACCAAAAAAAAACGAGATTTAGCGGATGAATTCCGATTAACGCCTTTAGCCGCGGCCCAAAGAATAGAAAATTTGTTCTTTGGCTGTGTTTGTGCAGAAGCGGGGTGCCAATAACAAATTATAAATGGAAGGAAAACCCCGAAAACCAATGGAAAACTGCCTGTAGGAATTGCAGCAATACACATCGCCATGCCAACAACGAATTTAAAGCTTGCGACCCAGGTCGGCTCAACATCACTATGGACGGCAGTCCATGTAGTGACGAAGCGCACCAGGAGAGTGTGCGAAGGCGACTACTATATATACACGAAGAAATGAAAATCTGCTGTGATAGTCCGATCGTAATAAGTAATACACCAATCGAAAGGTATTGCAAAAACTTAAAGGATTGCATACCAAGACCTCAAGAAAATCAATTGGTTTGGGAGAGAGAGCGGTGAAAGTGTAAAAGTGAAAATTTAGAAATTTGGATCTGATGGGGCCGTTGGGGATAAATGCCCCCTCGCAATGTTTTAGTAGTTTTTCTATTGAAAATTCCCGTCGAATGAGGGGTCATATGATAAAATCCGATGCTCCGTTCAAAAGTTATAGCCAAAATAAGATTTTCTTCTTCTTCCCAAAATGAAATAATTTGTCCCTTTGTTTGTGGGTATGCATCAAATCGTGGTTTTAGGATCCTGAACTAAATTTTACTGTGCTTAGCAGCAGGATATGAACAACGTTTGTTCTACAACTTTTGGAAAAACCCGCTAGTTTGGCGGGAAATCATTGAAAAAAGCTAGATTTTGACGGCTTATAGTTTCTAAACGACCAAAGCTACAGACTCGTGCTATACCTCGTTAAAAAGGTAATTTAAAATGCTAATCGCGTTGCCTTGGGTAAAATTGGCTTAATGCAATAGTTTAAAATTTATGGCTAAAAGTTGTTTTTTTAAATCACTTTTTAGCTATTTTCTCAAAAACGGCTCTAACGATTTCTTTTTAACTTTGAAACTATATAGCCCTTGAGATTCCTCAACTTTTTACTGCACGTTTGGGTGTAATTGAGCGATGAAAAGTGGAACCCGTTTCAGATTAGTATGAAAAACATTTAATGCTTACTTGAATGGCCAAAAACCAATTTGGCGAGAACAAATTCTTATTAGACATTTTCAAGGTATAAGTCTAACTTTCATATTTAATCACTATGGACGGCAGTCCATGTAGTGACGAAGCGCACCAGGAGAGTGTGCGAAGGCGATCACTATGGACGGCAGTCCATGTAGTGACGAAGCGCACCAGGAGAGTGTGCGAAGGCGACTACTATATATACACGAAGAAATGAAAATCTGCTGTGATAGTCCGATCGTAATGAGTAATACACCAATCGAAAGGTATTGCAAAAACTTAAAGGATTGCATACCAAGACTTTAAGAAAATCAATTGGCTTGGGAGAGAGAGCGGTGAAAGTGAAAAAGTTCAAATTTCGAAATTTGGGGCTGTTGGGGCCGGTGGGGATAAATGCCCCCTCGCAATGTTTTAGTTCCTATTGAAAATACCCGTCGAATGAGGGGTCATATGATAAAATCCGACGCTCCGTTCAAAAGTTATAGCCAAAATACGATTTTCTTCGTCTTCCCAAAATGAAAATTTAATTTTGTTTGTCAGTTTGTCAGTTTGTCCAAAACATGTTTCATCACATCGATATAAAAAACTTTTGTTCTACCACTTTTGGAAAAACTCGCTAGTTTAGCGGGAAAACAGCTATAAATAGATAAAATTCGGAAAGCCGTAACTTCTCGTTTGAAAGGTATTTTTAAATGCTATAAACGCCTTCTATATGCAATTTGTGTAAATATAATAGTTAAAAAGATATGAACAAAATAAAATTTTTTAAAACTTTTTTTTAGCTTTTTTTATTTTTCTCAAAAATTCCTTAAATTTTGGTATATAACACATTACTGTAAAAAGTCACGTTTAAAAGTTATTCTGAAACGAAAATCGCCACTTTTGCCACTTTTTAGCATTGAATTTAGTATGTGCGTATCCAAACTGTATTTTAAGGTGAGGGAATCGTTAAAATTGTTTTAAACTGTTCCATTATACAATTCTATAAATAAATAAATACATAAATAAATACATACATAAATGAATAAATAAACAAAGAAATAAATAAATAAAAAAGCAAATAAATAAATATAAATAAATAAATAAATAAATAAATAAATAAATAAATAAATAAATAAATAAATAAATAAATAAATAAATAAATAAATAAATAAATAAATAAATAAATAAATAAATAAATAAATAAATAAATAAATAAATAAATAAATAAATAAATAAATAAATAAATAAATAAATAAATAAATAAATAAATAAATAAATAAATAAATAAATAAATAAATAAATAAATAAATAAATAAATAAATAAATAAATAAATAAATAAATAAATAAATAAATAAATAAATAAATAAATAAATAAATAAATAAATAAATAAATAAATAAATAAATAAATAAATAAATAAATAAATAAATAAATAAATAAATAAATAATAAATAATAAATAAATAAATAAATAAATAAAATAAGAATATAATATCATATCCATATGAAAATGGTTACATACGCAAACGAAAGCGGCCATATTTGTTAAATCATTTTAAGCCAAACCGGAAAATGCAACCGGAAAGTTATTACTATGGTCTCCTAATTTTATTTAAGCCTTGGCGAAATATAGAAGATATTAAAGGTGGCTTGGAAACCTATTTCGATGCCTTTGCAATGTGTAAAGATGAGTTGGTAGAAGCCATGCAGTATCATGATAAATTAGAAGAATTGCTTAAAATACGTGAAGAGTTTGAAAGTGAATTAGCAAGAGAATCTAACGCTTTGGAAAATATAAATACAATACAAGATGACGATGAATGTGAAAATATTGTTGGATTTGAAGTACTATTAGAAAACGAATTACATGAAATGGACCATCTCGCTTTAAATGAAAATGATATTTCAATTTCTGACGAAATTAATCAGCTTAATATTGACCAAAAAAGAATATTTGACGATATTGTTAATACTGTGTCCAACTATTGTATTGCATGGAAAGCAGAGCTTGAAAATAAAACATTGAAAAATCCGAGACTATCTCCAAAAAATGTGTTACGTAAATTTGTTTCTGGAGTTGGAGGCACTGGAAAATCGTTTTTAATTAATGTGCTTAGAAAATTTCTTATAAAAAGCCTTGGAGAACAAGTCGTTGTGGCTGGTCCTACTGGAATTGCAGCTCGAAATGTAAATGGCCTAACTATACATAGATTGTTAAATTTGCCTGTTGAGCATGGAGGCATTGCCAAATATACACAATTAAACAATTCAAAATTAAAGTTATTGCGGGATAACCTTAAAAATGTATGCCTAATTATAATTGATGAAATTTCTATGGTTTCGAATGTAACATTGCAATATATAAATTTACGATTATGCGAAATATTTGATACTTTAGAACACCCAGATGGCTGGTTTGGAAGAGTAAACATTTTATTTCTTGGAGATTTATTGCAACTAGATCCAGTAAACGAACCTTCTCCATTTGTTAATATGACTAAAGAGAGATTTCAAAAACATTTTTCTGGTCTGCACCCTACAAATTTATGGGTCAAGTTATTTTCTTATGATGAGCTAACACAAAATGTCAGACAACAATCAGATCAAGATTTTTCAAATACCTTAGCACATTTAAGGTTAGGCATTTTAGATGAGAAAGATTATCAGCTTTTATCTAAACGAGAAATTAAATTAAATAGCGATACAATTGAAACATGTCTTTCCGAACTCATCGAATACATTAGAAAGTTGCCTGCACATACAATTTGTTTATTTCCTACAAGGGAACAATGCTCAAAGTTAAACGAAGGAATGTTGGAAATAATTCCTTCAGAAAAAATATTGCTCACCGCTGAAGACTTAATCGAAGCTAAGACTGCCATTCAGAAAGCTAAAGCAGCTAAATCTCTGGAAAAACTGAAAAAGAAAGGTAAGTGCTCAGAAACTGCTAATTTGGCAGATACAATAGAAGTTAAAAAAGGAGCAAAAATCATGTTACTTAGAAATCTAGATGTTGCATCCGGATTAGTTAATGGATCTATAGGGATAATAAAGAAGCTGCATGAAACGGTGAGTATCGTAAACGCCCGCACTTTTAAAAGTGTTGTAAAGTTGACTGTCCAATTCGAGGAAAATGAATTTGAAATTGAACGCATCGAATCAAAGTTTCAACTAAATAATAACGTTTATATAGTTCGAAAACAATTTCCAATATGCTTGGCGTATGCAATAACCATTCATAAAAGCCAAGGGCTAACAATCACCTCCGGAGTTGTTGATATTGGTGACAGTATATTCGCAAATGGTCAAACTTATGTTGCTTTATCTCGTTTGAAAACCCTTTCCGGTCTACATATTCTCAACCTTAATCCGAAAAGCATAAAGACAAATGATGGTGCTATTATAGAATACAATCGATTAAGAAGTAAATATAGAAAAGATCTACAACATTTGGTTGGTAATTCTAAAAAAAATAAAAATTGTTCTGATAAAAACATATATTTAAGGCGGCAAAGAGTAGCTATCATTGAGCCGTCTGTATTAGAAAAGAATATAACAAGCAAAAAAAATGATAATAACGCAATTTCTCATAATATACGTGGTATGGAAAACACAAACAATGCTTGTTATGCGAACTCTGCTTTTCAATGCCTTATAAATATTAGATTGATAAAGGAATCAGTATTAAATGATCAAAATTGTAACATTTTAAAATCATCATTTTTGAATTATACAAACCCTTTAATGATGGGGACAAACATTAATATTTCAGATTTACGATCAAGAATTTTTGACAACGTAGAACAGCAGGACAGCGGAGATTTTTTGCGACAACTATTAGACTGGCATTCACTAGCTCGAATAAAACAATTATGTGTACATAAACTTGTGGAATCTTTAAAATGCTCTAACTGCGATTATAGGCCAAATGTTCAAATAACAGAAAACGTAATTGCTCAACTATCTGTTCCTACAGATAGAAAATGCACAATGAATGAATTAATATCATTTAATTATGGAAATTGGAAAAATATTGAAGATAGCGAGTGTGCACATTGCGGAAACTATTTACAATGTCAGTCCTTAATAGAAAATTTAGGGCGCGTGCTTGTGTTCTCTCTTAGTTTAGTCGATGCAGCGAATAGAAAAATAACAAATTTTAATTTAACAAACGCTTCACAAAGTGAGCTTAGATTTGAAAATAAAAGATTTGTTTTATCAAGTGCCATATTTCACCATGGAAATGCATTAAATGAAGGACATTATACATCAGTTTTAAGAAAAGATGGAACATTTTACAAAGCTAATGATACAACAATCTCTAAATGTTCTTGGCCACGTAACAGCAAAGATGTGTATATACTGTTTTATGTTGAAAGATAATTTAAAAATTTCAGAAAATTATGGGTATCTTTAAGGTTTTTTTTGAATGCTAATTGGGCAGTGAATACATTTATTTTTTGGTTGGCGAAAATGCTCATACTGAACCCTCCTCGAGGGTGCCGACTGAAAATGACGCTACAGTGCTTGCAATATATCAGGCGGCGTTCAGCTAAGATCAGGGGTCAATCCTATGTGCTCTAGTTTTTTAATAACTAAGTTATATGGGGATGACTTTTGGTCATGGTATGAGGTATACTAATATGTAAATTAAACCCAGGGTATAAATTGTCCCTTTAAAAACTTCTGATATCAAACAAAAACACCTCTTAACGAGGTAAAAAAATAGTGACGACCGCACCTTCAACATACAAAAGATCTGATATCATATTTTGTGACGAAAAATAATTTTACATTCGAAAATATAAAAACACTTCTAAAATTTACTTTTTCGGCACGCTACAATAGAAAATGTTCGTGTGGGTAAAATCTTATAAATTTGTCTGAAGCGGGCCGAATGAGTAAATTTTAGAAAGTGTTTTTATATTTTCGAATGTAAAATTATTTTTCGTCACAAAATATGATATCAGATCTTTTGTATGTTGAAGGTGCGGTCGTCACTATTTTTTTACCTCGTTAAGAGGTGTTTTTGTTTGATTTTGTAATATTTTAAAATTGGCGCCAGTTGATGTTTGCTGTTTGTCAACAAACCCAGCTGATTGAGAGTAAGACCATGCTACATGCATTGCGGATGAACTCCAAAAACTTCGGCCACACTAAAAGATTAATATTTTTCGACTAGTAAAACTCTTAGCCGAACTGAGTACTAGCAAAGACATTAGAATATGAAGATGGATAACTCCAAACGATTTTTTGGTGCTGGCTCTAGAGCTGGCTCCAGGCTCTCTTGCCCAAAAGCCAGAGAGAGAGAGCGCTCTAGAGCCACCCACCGGAAAAATTCCTCTGGAAAATAACATATTTTCATCAGGTTTCTCCATAAAAGCGGACGGGGCAAAACCTCATTCACCCCTTACATTTCTTCCATCTCTGGTTTCAAAATACACGGGGGTGGCATAAAAAGTAAAAGGGAAATGAGGTTTCTATCTGGATCTCTGGCAGTAGAAAGCAGGCCAAAATCCACTGGTTTTTCGCCTTCCCGCATTACAGATTTTCCACACGTACTCAGTTATGGTTTTCCTCTATTTGTAATATCTGCTTTTCCACACCCTCCCAGTTTTGGTTTTCCACTACTTTGCAGTATCTGATTTCCCACAATAAAAATAACTTTTTTTCATATAAAATTTGTATGTGTATTTATTAATAATATTTACAATCGAGGCATTGGAAATAAAAATTATTAATGCCTGAAGCATTCCCGGTTTTTGCTTGGCCGAATGCAGGTCTTAGGCATCCATGTCTTGTAAGCCTGTCTTCTGTCTTCGGTCTGGCTGAAATATATGTAATATTTTGTCAAGTTAAACAACTAAGTTAGTACTGACGTACTATTCAACAACCATTTAATGAACACCGAACACCACTTACCCCTGGTGAAGATTAAAAACATTTCAAGTGACACTGAAATGCAGAGTTTGTGTTAAAGATAGCATCTGGAGGCTTATATTTATTAATGGCGAAAATATCTGTGGTACTAAACTCTGTAACGCTTAAATAAAGATTATTAAACGACCACATTTATTTTAACACTCACATTTTTCTTGTTTTTTAGATTAAAATTAACTATTTTCCCTTTTTTTCACTTTTTGCAACGAAATTTTAAATTGATGTGACATTCCGAAGAAAGATAATAATTGGTCATAATTTCGTTGTAATACTTTGCCCGCGAATAAATATTTCTTTAAAAATAATGAGGGGATTCCCTAAACTGTTGAATTGCTGAATTGTTGAATTTTGGTCAGCTGTTAATCAGCTGTTCCATACAAAGTCAACTTTCAGAAATTTCATCAACTGAGGCTGTAGAAAATTTTGTTGAATCGTTGAAAATCAGAGTTGTCACCTTATTTTACTAAAAGTCATGGCAACTCTGCAACATTTTACTATTATAAGTTCGCATTATTTACTTTAAAATCAAATTAGCAATTCTATTAATAGCTTTTCTTACTTATCTAACAATTTTAGTCAGTAAGAAACAATAAAAAATCGAATTTTACATGTTTTAAGTTCCGTGAAACTTTTCAACAAATAACAGCTGTTTGAAATTCAACAAGAACCACTTTGGGTCGTTCCCTTAATTGCTGAAATTTTCTGTTGAATTTTCAACAATTCAGCAATACAACAGTTTAGGGAATCCCCTCAAAATT
This sequence comes from Drosophila lutescens, assembly GCA_037075285.1. Lineage (NCBI taxonomy): Eukaryota > Metazoa > Arthropoda > Insecta > Diptera > Drosophilidae > Drosophila > Drosophila lutescens. Next base: position 49,035 of record JBAMCF010000445.1, read on the forward strand.
TTTTAGGGACCGTAATCATTAAAGGTTACGTATATTATAGGTATAGTAGGTACTTTTCGCCAATTCGATTTCATGTTAAGTGTTATCAAAACTACCAACACGAATTTTTATTTTTTAACAACACTTAAAAATGGATTAGGCCACGATCTGACCATCAAAATATTTTATTTCATAGAAATTGTTAAAAAATTAAAAATTAATTTGATCACGCATAACTTTTTAACGAATGGTCCGATTTGAAAAATTTCTCTACATTTCGATAGGTATTGATAAACACAATAAAACTGCATTTTTACTTTTCCGAATATTTAAATTTTTAAAATCGTAAATAAGCGATTGTGGGCGTTAGAGGGGCGTGGCACTTTTTTAAAACAAACTTGCGCTGCGTAGGAACTCCTAGAATCTGCATGCAAAACGCCAATCTTCTAGCTTTTATAGTTTCCGAGATCTCAGCGTTCATACAGACAGACAGACAGACAGACAGACAGACAGACGGACATGGCTAGATCGACTCGGCTATTGATCCTGATCAAGAATATATATACTTTATGGGGTCGGAAACGCTTCCTTCTAGCTGTTACATACTTTTGCACGAATACAATATACCCTTTTATTCTAGGGGAACGGGTATAATTATTAATAAATATGATTATAGTCATTATGATTATAGTTATTAAGTTTAATTTATTTAATTAAAAATTATTAATATTTTTCCGACGTATTTTAAAAATACTAAAAATTAAAGATAAATGTGAGATCAAGACTTTTGGTTTTGATGTAAATCATAGGATTTTAGAATATTATAAGTTGGTGATTTTTTTGTTAAAAAATATTATAATTGGAGTGCCACATTTAACGCTCAGAAATTATCTATCCCCACACCACCGCCAGCAAAAACAAACAAGATTTCAAGTACTCTAAAAACCAACTTCTCACTTTCCCGTTGGGTTGTCACAACTGCTATAAAGAATATATATTCTTGATCAGGGTCATTAGCCGAGTCGATCTAGCCATGTCCGTCTGTCCATCTGCCTGTCCGTCTGTCTGTCCGTCTGTCCGTCTGTCTGTCTGTCCGTATGAACGCTGAGATCTCGGAAACTACAAAAGCTAGAAAGTTGGGATTACACACACATATTTTTGGGCTTCAGCCGAGGGCCACGCCCCCCCACAATCGCCTTAAACGATTTTAAAAGGTGTATGGCGCCCACACCTTTAGTGATTTTGATAAAGAAACAAGAGAGAACGCTATAGTCGGGTTGGTGTCCCGACTATCTAATACCCGTCACTCAGCTAAAGGGAGTGCGAACGCTGTACTCGGGTTGGTGTCCCGACTATCTATTGGGGCTAAAGGGAGTGCGAGGGAGATAGATATATAAACAATTTTGATTGCGTATAACTTTTTAATGAATGGTCCGATTTGAAAAATGTCTTCTACATTTCGATAGGTATTAATAAACACTATAAAATTGCGTTTATATATTTTTAAAATCTTAAAAGATGTGGCCTCCAGACACATTTGAAAATCGTTTATGGCGATTGTGGGCGTTAGGGGGGGCGTGGCACCTCGATGAAACAAACTTGCGCTGCGTAGGAAGCCCAAGAATATGTGTGTGAAATCTCAACCTTCTAGCTTTTATAGTTTCCGAGATCTCAGCGTTCATACAGACAGACAGACAGACAGACAGACAGACAGACAGAAAGACAGACAGACAGACAGACAGACAGACAGACGGACGGACGGACAGACGGACATGGCTAGATCGACTCGGCTAGTGACCCTGATCAAGAATATATATACTTTATGGGGTCGGAAACGCTTCCTTCTAGCTGTTACATACTTTTGCACGAATACAATATACCCTTTTACTCTACGAGTAACGGGTATAAAAATGCAGTTTTGTTGTGTTTATAAATACTTATCGAAATGTAGAATTTTTCAAATCGGACCATTCGTTAAAAAGTTATGCGCGATCAAAGTTTTATATCTCCATCTCCCTCGCACTCCCTTTAGCTGAGTAACGCGTATCTCATAGACGGGGTATCTGATAGTCGGGGTACTGAATTTGGTGTTTTAACTCTTTTATTATTCCGGCCCAGAGGCTTGGTAGAGTCCTAGATCACGTCAAGGATTGGCTCATCACCTGACGGGTGAGCAGCACTTTTGATTTAAAGCCTAAGGCTACAAGTGGAGCCACCTGGAAAGGCTCGCGACCGCGCGTCTCCGGCAAGTAGCGTTTTGTTAGGGCAAAGAGCAGCAGGCAGGCTACTGAGAACGGTAAAAAGACCAACGCGCCCCAGATTTTCTGTAAAGTGGGGAAGGCCATACCAATGATAAAGTTGCAAATCCAGTATATTACGCTACCCAGTGACATGGCAGCTGGACGGGAAGCAAGTTCAAACAATTCTATTAATGGTGAAAAAAGAGCGTCGGTTAACCAGCGATTTTTGGACAGTACTACGCACCTGCTCCGATGAAAAATGGCATAGGGCCTAGTCCAAACTGAAAGAAAAATATGTATAGGAAAATACAGGCTATGCAGCCCATGGCGAACCAGCTGTAGCTCTCCTAAAAGTGTGAAAAAGACTGTAATATTCTGTCTTCGTGATTATTGGGTTTTAACACTACTTACAATAAAGTAGAGCATCATTGCAAATAAGAAGAGAAAGACAGTGCAGAAAAATGTGGAGAAAAGCATCAGTGGTCGTCGATTTACTCGTTCGAGCAGAATGGGGCCCAACATGGACGTGGCTAAATTGAGGGAACCCGCCCCCAAGTTGGCCCACTCTGACGCCTGGACTGACAGACCCGCTTTGCGGAAGATCGATACGGAGTAATAGAAGATCTGCAGGGACAAACGGCATTAAGTGACTTGTTAACAATTCTGGGGGCTGGCCCAATACGTACTGCATTTATGCCCGATAACTGTTGGCCTCCAAGGAAGGCGCATACGATAATCAGTGGCAGACGCAATTTTGGATCACGCAGCACCTGTACCAATCCGCGAGCTTTCACCTTGGAAGCAGCCTCTAGCTCCATTTCATCTATCTCTGCCTGCAGAGCGGAGCTGCCAGCTGTGTAGCCCCTCAGCTGCTGCAGTTGACTACGGGCCTCTTCCTTCTGCCCCTTAACGACGTACATCCACTTGGGACTCTCGGGATACCAGCTGAAGGGGGCATAGCACGCTGCCACGAGAAGGCCATAAAAGGCCAGGCCAAAGTGCCAGTTTTCAGGACTTCCTAGCACCGACCGCAGGCTACAAACCTGCGCCACTACTACTCCCAGGGTCAAGCCCATCGGACAAAGGGGAGCCAGTGTACTGCGCTGAGACAGAGACGAGATCTCGCTGTGCCACATAGGCATGAAGGCTGTTAGAAGACCGCCGGCAAGTCCAACCAGCAGCCGGCCAAGCATCAAAAGCTCCACGGAATCCAAGGGACGACACGCGTAGAAGCTAATGGCTCCAAGCATCAGAAGAATGCCACAGATGAGAAAGCAACCGCGACGTCCGAACCTGTTGGCCACAGAAGCGCCCGCCACTGATCCGATGGCGCCTCCCACGAGAAATATCGAGACAAGGGCAGACCAAAGTAGCTCTAGCCCTGACTCGCCCAAATCCAGATTATAGCGAGCAATCAGAGTCTCGTTGCACCAGGAGCGCATAAGCTGAGGGATTGAGTAGGGAGACCGACGAACTCAAGTGGTACTGTCGGAATTGAACAATATTTACCTCAGCGGGACTGTTCATCACACCCGTGCAATACCCCACTGGGACCGCCGCTCCAAGCGATGATCCGAGTGCCGCCCACTTGAGGGTCCAGGTCCACTGGGGCATCTCATCCTGAAATCGCTCACTGATACGACTTTTCTAAAGAAATTAGTTATTTTTTACCGTACCTGTTTCGTATTTGTGCCTGGCATTAGCGACGCCTCTGAAAAACTCAATGAGCGTTCCTGAAGCAGTTGTCCGCCTTTTGGCTTTTCCATTGCGCATCTGGCTGGTAAAACGTTCTTATGAGGCTGCTTAGGTGCTTAGTTAGTATGTTATTGCATATTGTATATCATTCGCGTCGACGACACCACCTTTTTACAGAGATTAAGGAACACGTTTATCAAACGCAGAGATAACCGATAGCATAGTCATTCGAATGTGCTAAGGGCATGGCATACAGTATCTATAATGAAAATGTGGTATGCGACTTAGTAACCTCAAATGCCTTAGCTAAGTTCCTCATCTGGATTTGATTTATAATGAGCAAAACAGTTTTTTATACATTACACGACAACAAAGGCTGATCCTCACAAAATGATCTTAGTATAGACTAATCCTAACAAATCTGTATATTTGGCTTTTGTTCCTATATTTGTAATAGCGCTTTGAAAAAAAATGACTACGTTTAACGATGAGATTCCTTCGAGAGCCGCTCAGACCTTCCACACCCAGAAAAAAAATTAGTTGATTTAACTCCATTGACTTTGTTATTAGGAATAACTTACTTACCTGGCTAAATAATAGACTTAACAAGAAAGGAAGCTAGCTTCGGCCAGCCGAAGCTTATATACCCTTGCAGATAAAAGAAATACCTTTTTAAGTTGTCAGAAATCAAAACGCCTACTTCCTGCAAAGTTACAATGAATTTTCTTATATTTGTTTGATTATTCGTATGGGAGCCTTAAGATATAGTGGTCCGATCCGGCTCGCTCTGACATATGTCATACCTGCAATAGAAAGAAGATTTTTGGGAAAGTTTCATTGCGATAGCTTTAAAACTGAGAGACTAGTTCGCATAGAAACGGACAGACGGACAGATGGACAGACGGACAGATGGACAGACGGACAGACGGACATGGCTATTGGTGCTGATCAAAATATATATACTTTATGTGGTCGGAAACGTCTCCTTCACTGCGTTACAATATCTGACTGAAATTATAATACCCTCTGCAAGGGTATAAAAATGAGCCTCAACTATAACTATCGAAAACAACAAAACACACACGTGGTAAAAAACTACTGTCGATCGCACCTTCAAATTACCACAGTTTTAATATCAACTTTTGTGACGAAAAATAATTGTGAAATCGATAAATAAATACACTTTCTAAAATATTCTTATTTGTCACGCAAGGATCTTAAATGTCTTAAATATTTTAAATCGTTCGCCTACTTCAGCCAAATACTTAAGCATTTATACTGGCATTTTTTCTTGCATTTTAGCTTGCTCTTAGCTATTTCCCGCCAAGGTTGCATCAAGCTGCTTTATACGCCAAAACAAGAAATGGAGCTATCTTCGGCAAAAATAAATTTATGTACCCATGCAGATCATTCTTTTTAAATTCAAAATTTTTCTCAAAAGAAATTCAGAGATTTAACATTTATAATTACTTGTGTATAATGATACAAAAAATGGAAAAATGTCACAATTTTACCCTTGCACTATGGGAAAAAAGTCAATTTTTTTGGTAAGTATATTTTATTTTTACATACCCTAATCAGCCAAATACCGCTATCCAAGATGTTTTACTAACATCACTATAGTGTTGATGAACGAACAAAGTCAGCTGTTCGATTGACTTTATTGTGTGCGTAAATTAGTCAAAAACATTAATTATTTTTATACCCGTTACTCGTAGAGTAAAAGGGTATATTGTATTCGTGCATAAATATGTAACAAAATGAAGGAAGCGTTTACGACCTAAAAAGTTCTATTGGAATTATATCCAGAATAGTGTTCAACGCGGCAGCCGGGCATGATCTTAATGCCCCTGTAGCTCCTGCGCAAGCTGATCTCTGTATTCTTGTCAGCGTGAAGAGCATTAGTTCGGTTTTACTCGGGTTTATACCTAGTCCGCAGGTTTTTGCCCATTCATTGAGTCGGGTAAGGGCCCCCGTCATTATGTTACTAATAACATCTGGGAATGGTCCTGATACTAGCAGCACTACGTCGTCTGCGTAGGCTACTACTTTAACTCCTCCGCTATTGAGCTCTCTCAATATGTCGTTCATGTTAATAAGCCAGAGCAGTGGCGATAGAACCCCGCCCTGAGGTGTGCCTCTCTTCACAAAGCGTGTGAGGTAAGTGTCACTCAGTTCGGCTGTTATCGTCCTGCTCGTGAGCATAACTCCTATCCAAGCTCTAATGTCTCCTTCAATGCCGATCGAGTTGAGGGAGCTTAGTATGGATTCGGCGTTTACATTATTGAACGAACCTTCTATATCTAAGAAGGTGGCCATCGTATATTGGTTAAAATGTATCGATTTTTCTATATGGCAGACTACTTCGTGTAGTGCCGTTTCTGTCGATCTGCCCTTTCGGTTCGCATGCTGAGCGTCCGATAGATGCTGCTTCTCGGTGTTTTCCCGGATATGAATATCGATCATTCGTTCCAGCGTTTTCAATAGGAAGGAGGTAAGGCTGATCGGCCTGTAATCCTTTGCTAGGATATGACCTCTTCTTCCTGGTTTTGGAATAAATACAACTTTGGCTTCTTTCCATAGAAGCAGTATGTGTGTTAGTCTGATGCAAGCCAAGTAAATGGCTTGCAGCCACTGATGCTGACCTGTGTTGCTTGAAGCATTGCGGGGAAAATGCCGTCTGGCCCCGGACTCTTATATTTATCGAAAGAGTTTATCGCCCATTTGATTCTTTCAATGGTTATGATGTCCTTTGTGTGTGTTGGTTGATGAGCCCTCTAACCTTCAGTAGGTGCTGGCTTTTCTCGAAGGTTGCCTGGAAAGTGTGTATCCACCAGTGTCTCTATGGATTCTTCCACTGTTGTACTCGCTGATCCGTCTTGTTTGTGTAATAGAGTTGGGCTGTTATACCCTTTGGCAAGAACCTTGCTTAGTCTAGCCGAGTCTTTAATACCTTCGAGCGATTCGCAGTAAGTCCTCCAAGAGTCTTTCTTGGCTGCGTATATCGCTTTTTTGTATGCTTTCTGTGCTTCTTTGTATGGCTCCCATTCCTTGGTAGCATAGCTGGAGTTATAGGCTTTTCTTTTTCTTTCTTCTGTTACTAAGGCTCAGATGACACATTCAATTTTTAGCGTCAACTTATTGTGACAATTTTTCATTTGTGTGAGTTTAAAGAAGAGCAAGCGAGTCAGGATTAATATGATATCGCGCCTTTATTATTGGTGTTAGTAGTAGAGCAACCAAAAATATTTGAATCTTTCTCGCGCTCGTTTGAAGTCCCATTAAAGAAAAATTGCTACAATAAATTGACGTTAAAAATTGAATGTGTCATCTGAGCCTAACTTTCGAGTAGACAATCTTACCGAATTTGTCCCAGTTTGTTCTACGGGGGTTACGTTTCGGTTCCGTTTTGCTAATCGGAATCGAAATCTCGAAGAAAATGTACCTGTGACCTGAATAGGAATAGTGTTTCGACACTATCCACTTGTCAACCTTATATTTACTAAATTCTTTCTGTAAAGTAAGGTCTAACACCTCTTCCCATCCCTGAAATGCCCTACTGCTTGAGAATATAAAGGTGGGTGATGTATTACATATGGTGATGTTACGGCAAATAATATTGTCAAAAAGAGACTCACCCCTTTCGTTAGCTCCCGAGCTTCCCCATAGTGTGTGCCTCGCCTTAGCGTCGCATCCGAGCACCAGGGTCGTCTTAGTGTATTCCGCCCATTGCAGCAGCTTGATGACTGGCTCAGGTGGAGCCGATACATCATGGGCCATGTAGGATGGGGCTATCACCATCGATGTCCCTTCCGCCGCCACGAATCTGGCAACTGCTAGATCCGGTGTACTAAGATTGGAGCATAGAAGTGCGTTTTAGTTATTCTTTATAATAATACCTGCTCTCGGCCTACCTGTTGAGTTAGTATACAAAAGTGTATATCCTTGTTGTGTTAGACCCGAGATTTGTCCGTTTCGAGTCCATGGTTCTTGAACGATGCCTATGTCAATGTTCCTCTCACTGAGAAGAACTACAAGATTAGCTGAAGCATGCGTGCTGTGCTTCAGGTTAATCTGCACGACTTTAGGAATCGGTGTTGGGTGTTACGTCTGGGGTATTGTCGTCGATAACCAGGTCATCCAACAGCTTGTTGGTGTCATCAACCTCCTCGAGAACATCATCCGGCTCTGCCAGGAAAACCTTGATCTTGGCCTTCCGTAGGCCGTACCGGATGGTGTAGTCGGCCTTCTCAAGCTGCGGCAGGAAGCGCTGGTTGATGAGGAAGAGGAACGGCTGACTCGTCTTCAACTCCTTCTCTACTTTGAGTATCGCCCAGCCCTCTGTGTGCACTTCTGGGTTCTGAGCCCTCAGCAGCGACAGCACCTTTCCTTGGTCAGTCTGCTCCTTTGGCAACCAAATGCGAGCCCGCGGCCTCCTTGAAATCTCCCTGGCGTGGACGAGCCTAATACTAAGGCCGTCCCATGCATTTCCAATCTTGGCTATGCATTCCGCCAGGAAGGACCTTGAGAACGAGTCATCGCACTTGATCACCCGGTGCCGCCTGACCATGTCGGACGAGTCGAAGGAGGGGATCGGACCATTTGGCATGGCTGATAGCCTTTCAGTTATCATGTCGGCCACCTTGACCTCGATCTCCTCCCACTTCTCCGACAGCAGGCGTCCGTCGTCGTGCAGGTCGTCCACCAGTGCCATCGCGAGGCTGTCTCTGGCTACGTCGCTGAACTTCTTGGCCTTCTCCACAAAGGAGGTCGGTATTGGCATCCCCGAGGGTCCTTTGCCCGTTTGGGTGCGCTCTCGCTTGCCTCGTGCGAACGGCCTCTTTTCGTGTTGGCTTGAGTGGCCTCCGGGCGCGTCCTCATGTATTCCTCGAAGTCTGCGATCTCCGCAAGGCATCGAGTCTTGTCCTCCGCATCACGCTGGTCAGTCTTGCCCTCTGCCTCATTCTTGGCAATCTTGCCGAGAATGAAACGAGCCCGACTGACCTTGGCCTTGCGCTGCCTTCGGAGCACCCTGGCTGGGTGTTCGCGGCCCTTCCTCGATGGTAGCGGAAACGGTTTGGGGCTTAACCTCCCCCGTGAGGTCCGAAGCTACGGTGTTGGGTTTCATTTTCAATACATAATCGCCCGCGTTGCTCGACCAGGCAAGCGCGGC
>JBAMCF010000446.1:0-17889 GCA_037075285.1 Drosophila lutescens
AACACCGACCGGCCCGGGTGCTGTTGGAGTGCCATGACCAGCCGACGGCGGGATTAGAAAGACAACCACACGGGTTGCCCAACGTTACTACTGGCCAGGGCTCTTCCGTGATGTGGCTAGATACGTCCGTAAGTGCGATACGTGTCAGCGCTATAAGGTAAGCTAGAATAAGCCGGCCGGTAAAATGTGCACCAGACAGATAAGTGAGCCGTTTGACACGGTTTGTGCAGATTTTATTGGGCCCCTCCCGCGATCCAAGAGTGGAAATAGTATGCTATTGGTATTCTTCGACGCGTTCTCGAAGTGGGTAGAGTTGGTTCCTTTGAGAAAAGCCACCTCAGCTCACCTCGAGAAATCCTTTCGAGAACGGATCTTGAACCACTTCGGGGTGCCCCGCGTGTTCGTGTGCGACAACGGGACCCAATTTACCAGTCGGTCCTTCAAGGCGTTCTGCAAACAAGCCGGAATGGAGATCCAATATACCGCGCCCTACACTCCGCAGCAGAATCCGACGGAGAGGGCAAATAGAACCATTAAGACTATGGTCGCCCAATACATCGAAGAGAAACATACAACCTGGGACGAGCTCTTGCCAGAACTAAATCTGGCTATAAACAGCAGCGTCTCAGACTCTACTGGATTCAGTCCAGCTTTTATCGTTCACGGCATGGAGCCACGCCTCCCAGGAGCCCTGTACGAGGAAGTCACGCCAGGAGACACAAACGTCGCTCGACTGCCCCTTGATAAGGCAGAAAAGATGAGAGAAGTGTTTGAGGCCGTACAGGATAATACGCAGAGAGCTTCTCAAGAACAGAGGAGACATTATGACCTCCGCCGCCGCGCCTGGAAACCCACGCTAGGATCTTTGGTATTTCTCAGAAAACATCACTTGTCCAAGGCAGCGGACAACTTCGCCGCAAAGCTCGCGCCCAAGTACGAAGGGCCATACAAAGTCGTCAAGTTTATCGCGCCCACAATAGTACGACTTCAGCAACTACACGGAAGACAACGCAGAACCGCAGCGCTGGCCGACCAGAAAGAGGCGACCTATCCCAGAGGAACCCAGGAATTAGCACCACCGAAGCCTGACGACCACGAAGATCCCGGGGATACCGTAGAATAAGCTACGAGCAATTTACGAGGCAGGCCACTGAGAAAGGAGCCAACGCGGAGTCAGTGAGGGCCACTTGATGGAAGGTGCGCCTTCCCAACGTCCTCACTCCCCTACGGGGAAAAACTCCATGCTCCCAGTGCCGCACTAACTTATCCTCCGGAGAACTAACTACTAATCGACCCGTCTTAGTCCATCACGACCCATCTAGCTGCGTACAAACGCTAGGTAGACCACCTTGAAAACCCAGAACTAATCCATTGTTTCTTCACAGATTCGACGACGGGAATTCCCCTGATTGGTGGCACCTGATCAAGTGCGTGGAGGAGGCCATCGGACCATGCCCCGGATCAGAGGCCACGGAAGCCGCGCTAGGCCGAAGTGTGCCCGAACGAACCCCACCTATGGCGGCTGGAGACGGCTGGTACGGCGGTTGCAGCGGAAACCTTGAGCCCGAATGGCGTCTTGCTGGAGTACCCGTGGGAGAAGAACGAGGAGGAGACGGACACCACCACCTCAAACAACGCGGCAAGCGCACCAATCAACACGCCGAGCGCATTGGTCAGCCCGACCCCAGAGGTCGTGGAAATCACCGACGACGAGGATAGCCGTCCCGCCGCTCCGCCGTCACCATCCCCTTCCGGAGACGAAAGCGCGGGTGAATGGGAGGTCAGCACACTGGAGGGCACGGTCGACTCAGGCACGAGCAGCACAGGGACTGAAAGCCCGCTTCAGACCCAGGACCTGGAGGAACCCGATCGCGAGAGCCCTACGTCCCTCGAGGGAGACGGTGGTGAGGAGCAACCGTGGGTACACACACCCCTACACCCATCCGCACCGAGGGTCAGCCATAGGCAACTGCGGCGAGCCACCCGAGACTGGCTGGAGGCACTCCTACCCACCGGAGGCGACGCCGACGAGGAGATGCCGGCCCTGGGGGCATATGAACAGCCTGACGCCCACACTCCATCCACAGAGCCAGACGAGAGAGATGAAGGCACCCAACCTCCCGCTTTCGCGAGCTGGGCGGAAGAAATGGATTGGGTTGACGAGCAGCAACGATCCCTAGAACTGGCCACCGTGGACCGACAGCAGGTACCCACGCATAGCGAGGCAAAAGCCACACCGACCCAGGACGCCGCATCATTTTGCCGCGACGATCACTCTCGCCCAGCAACAACGGAGGACGAGGAGTGGATCGTCCCCCCACCACATTGGCGCATCCGGATGGAAGGGAATCGCCTGCCGCGATCCCTGGTGGCGCATATCATGCCACAAGAACGCAGCGGACGCCGGGTGGACCGGAAATTTCTCTTCCGAGCCGGGGAGGGAATTCCGGATCCACATTAACAAGCGGGACGAGATCGCCGTTTCACAACGCCCCCCGAAGTAAGAGGGGAATGTAAGGAACCATACGGCTCCTCACAAATTTAATAATTTAAAATAAGTAATTAAGTAGTCAGATAAGTGTTAATCGAGAAGTCTAGTATTAATCGTAGGCTAAGGGTAGGCACGAACCCCCACACACGATAGTCAAGCGGAACGCTCACCGCTAGCGAACCAAAGCTCACCTCACACACACACACAAAGCGCGAGAACTCACCACGAAAACTGCCACGCGCCAACTTTATCCCTAGGAGTGAGTGAGAGGAGAATAGGATCGCAATACACACTGGAATTCGCACACTAGCGAAAATCTGGCACGCGCCAAGGGCCCGCTTAAGTGCGAACGAGAGGAAGATAGAATCTTGGAAGTTTTCAAAAAAACGACGCCAAACCAAGAAACTGAAGAGAATAGAGGAGTCAGTGGTTTCCGAGCGGTCGAGTGACACGGATCATAGTGAAGAAAACCCCAGCGGTCGTTTGACGCTGGCTGGAGAAGTAATAAGCAGGAGCAAAGGGACACCTCGAGGAGCCCAGCCCACCACCGCAAGAGAACCCCAGCGGTCGTTTTGACGCTGGACAGCCGGAGGCAGAATCAGCAGGACGAGGACGCGGCGTAGATCTCCCGGCCCAGGACCAGCGGCGAGGAGACCTGCGCAGGAGAGATACACACACACACCCGACACGCGTGTGTAGCAGAATGGGTGAGTGAGACGCAAGACCCGCACCGAGTGGCCACGAAAACCCCAAACTGGCCATCAGCCACGTGTTTGTAAAGGTTTTGTCCCGATCTCGATGCGGTGTTGTACGGTTTTTGGGGTAGGTTAGAGACGCCCCTTTCCCTAGTATTCGGGCCTCAAGGGCTAGATATAAAGACTCTGTAAATACTCTGTAAATATGTAAAGGAAACTGGCAAATATTATAAGCGGAGAGATTTAAACTAAGAACATGAAGGAAAAAAAAAACATTCTTAAAAAAAAAAAAAAAACCCTGAGTTGTTGGCTGGAAAACGGAGTATAAATTATTGCATGTCTATTTTTATTGCCCGGGGTCGGACAAGCCGACCGGAAAATAATCTCTTTCTAGACTGACCCCAGAATAAGGCTCGAATCCGGGGTTACTACTTGACGGCGCCCTGCCCCACCAGCGCTTGCTGGCGGTACAGCGGGACTCCGACAAGTTTGGTCAAGGGGGGCACGGGTGACCCCATCGGTGAATGCTGAGGGGAGTCAGGCGTGCCAGCTAGACTGTAATCCAGGCCGCGACCCACAAAGAATGAACTAGTGCGATATAAGAGCGCTTTCCCCCCCCTCTAAAGAGATATGTTGCCCTCCTTTTTGTTTTCCCCATAGGCGTATCCGAAGAGTATCCGCGGGGTCTGTATTACCCGCTTGTATACCAAATAAACATTTTTCTCAGTCTTACTGATCGATTAACGGGGGCGGACAACTCCACCTAGCGCCCGGCTACCAGTCATCCCCCATCCATGTCCCATCCTTTATAAATTTTCTGTAAAGGGGATCCTGGCCAGACTGAGCCGCATCCCAGCCGAAGAAAACTACTTTACAGAGGGCCACTTGATGGAAGGTGCGCCTTCCCAACGTCCTCACTCCCCTACGGGGGAAAAACTCCATGCTCCCAGTGCCGCACTAACTTATCCTCCGGAGAACTAACTACTAATCGACCCGTCTTAGTCCATCACGACCCATCTAGCTGCGTACAAACGCTAGGTGGACCACCTTGAAAACCCAGAACTAATCCATTGTTTCTTCACAGATTCGACGACGGGGAATTCCCCTGATTGGTGGCACCTGATCAAGTGCGTGGAGGAGGCCATCGGACCCTGCCCCGGATCAGAGGCCACGGAAGCCGCGCTAGGCCGAAGTGTGCCCGACGAACCCCACCTATGGCGGCTGGAGACGGCTGGTACGGCGGTTGCAGCGGAAACCTTGAGCCCGAATGGCGTCTTGCTGGAGTACCCGTGGGAGAAGAACGAGGAGGAGACGGACACCACCACCTCAAACAACGCGGCAAGCGCACCAATCAACACGCCGAGCGCATTGGTCAGCCCGACCCCAGAGGTCGTGGAAATCACCGACGACGAGGATAGCCGTCCCGCCGCTCCGCCGTCACCATACCCTTCCGGAGACGAAAGCGCGGGTGAATGGGAGGTCAGCACACTGGAGGGCACGGTCGACTCAGGCACGAGCAGCACAGGGACTGAAAGCCCGCTTCAGACCCAGGACATGGAGGAACCCGATCGCGAGAGCCCTACGTCCCTCGAGGGAGACGGTGGTGAGGAGCAACCGTGGGTACACACACCCCTACACCCATCCGCACCGAGGGTCAGCCATAGGCAACTGCGGCGAGCCACCCGAGACTGGCTGGAGGCACTCCTACCCACCGGAGGCGACGCCGACGAGGAGATGCCGGCCCTGGGGGCATATGAACAGCCTGACGCCCACACTCCATCCACAGAGCCAGACGAGAGAGATGAAGGCACCCAACCTCCCGCTTTCGCGAGCTGGGCGGAAGAAATGGATTGGGTTGACGAGCAGCAACGATCCCTAGAACTGGCCACCGTGGACCGACAGCAGGTACCCACGCATAGCGAGGCAAAAGCCACACCGACCCAGGACGCCGCATCATTTTGCCGCGACGATCACTCTCGCCCAGCAACAACGGAGGACGAGGAGTGGATCGTCCCCCCACCACATTGGCGCATCCGGATGGAAGGGAATCGCCTGCCGCGATCCCTGGTGGCGCATATCATGCCACAAGAACGCAGCGGACGCCGGGTGGACCGGAAATTTCTCTTCCGAGCCGGGGGAGGGGAATTCCGGATCCACATTAACAAGCGGGACGAGATCGCCGTTTCACAACGCCCCCGAAGTAAGAGGGGAATGTAAGGAACCATACGGCTCCTCACAAATTTAATAATTTAAAATAAGTAATTAAGTAGTCAGATAAGTATTAATCGATAAGTCTAGTATTAATCGTAGGCTAAGGGTAGGCCCGAACCCCCACACACGATAGTCAAGCGGAACGCTCACCGCTAGCGAACCAAAGCTCACCTCACACACACACACAAAGCGCGAGAACTCACCACGAAAACTGCCACGCGCCAACTTTATCCCTAGGAGTGAGTGAGAGGAGAATAGGATCGCAATACACACTGGAATTCGCACACTAGCGAAAATCTGGCACGCGCCAAGGGCCCGCTTAAGTGCGAACGAGAGGAAGATAGAATCTTGGAAGTTTTCAAGAAAACGACGCCAAACCAAGAAACTGAAGGGAATAGAGGAGTCAGTGGTTTCCGAGCGGTCGAGTGACACGGATCATAGTGAAGAAAACCCCAGCGGTCGTTTGACGCTGGCTGGAGAAGTAATAAGCAGGAGCAAAGGGACACCTCGAGGAGCCCAGCCCACCACCGCAAGAGAACCCCAGCGGTCGTTTTGACGCTGGACAGCCGGAGGCAGAATCAGCAGGACGAGGACGCGGCGTAGATCTCCCGGCCCAGGACCAGCGGCGAGGAGACCTGCGCAGGAGAGATACACACACCACCCGACACGCGTGTGTAACAGAATGGGTGAGTGAGACGCAAGACCCGCACCGAGTGGCCACGAAAACCCCAAACTGGCCATCAGCCACGTGTTTGTAAAGGTTTTGTCCCGCTCTCGATGCGGTGTTGTACGGTTTTTGGGGTAGGTTAGAGACGCCCCTTTCCCTAGTATTCGGGCCTCAAGGGCTAGATATAAAGACTCTGTAAATACTCTGTAAATATGTAAAGGAAACTGGCAAATATTATAAGCGGAGAGATTTAAACTAAGAACATGAAGGAAAAAAAAACATTCTTAAATAAAAAAAAAAACCCTGAGTTGTTGGCTGGAAAACGGAGTATAAATTATTGCATGTCTATTTTTATTGCCCGGGGTCGGACAAGCCGACCGGAAAATAATCTCTTTCTAGACTGACCCCAGAATAAGGCTCGAATCCGGGGTTACTACTTGACGGCGCCCTGCCCCACCAGCGCTTGCTGGCGTAGTTTTCTTCGGCTGGGATGCGGCTCAGTCTGGCCAGGATCCCCTTTACAGAAAAATGTATAAAGGATGGGACATGGATGGGGGATGACTGGTAGCCGGGCGCTAGGTGGAGTTGTCCGCCCCCGTTAATCGATCAGTAAGACTGAGAAAAATGTTTATTTGGTATACAAGCGGGTAATACAGACCCCGCGGATACTCTTCGGATACGCCTATGGGGAATACAAAAAGGAGGGTAACATATCTCTTTAGAGGGGGGGGGGAAAGCGCTCTTATATCGCACTAGTTCATTCTTTGTGGGTCGCGGCCTGGATTACAGTCTAGCTGGCACGCCTGACTCCCCTCAGCATTCACCGATGGGGTCACCCGTGCCCCCTTGACCAAACTTGTCGGAGTCCCGCTGTACCGCCAGCAAGCGCTGGTGGGGCAGGGCGCCGTCAAGTAGTAACCCCGGATTCGAGCCTTATTCTGGGGTCAGTCTAGAAAGAGATTATTTTCCGGTCGGCTTGTCCGACCCCGGGCAATAAAAATACACATGCAATAATTTATACTCCGTTTTCCAGCCAACAACTCAGGGTTTTTTTTTATTTAAGAATGTTTTTTTTTTTCCTTCATGTTCTTAGTTTAAATCTCTCCGCTTATAATATTTGCCAGTTTCCTTTACATATTTACAGAGTCTTTATATCTAGCCCTTGAGGCCCGAATACTAGGGAAAGGGGCGCCTCTAACCTACCCCAAAACCGTACAACACCGCATCGAGATCGGGAAAAAAACCTTTACAAACACGTGGCTGATGGCCAGTTTGGGGTTTTCGTGGCCACTCGGTGCGGGTCTTGCGTCTCACTCACCCATTCTGTTACACACGCGTGTCGGGTGGTGTGTGTATCTCTCCTGCGCAGGTCTCCTCGCCGCTGGTCCTGGGCCGGGAGATCTACGCCGCGTCCTCGTCCTGCTGATTCTGCCTCCGGCTGTCCAGCGTCAAAACGACCGCTGGGGTTCTCTTGCGGTGGTGGGCTGGGCTCCTCGAGGTGTCCCTTTGCTCCTGCTTATTACTTCTCCAGCCAGCGTCAAACGACCGCTGGGGTTTTCTTCACTATGATCCGTGTCACTCGACCGCTCGGAAACCACTGACTCCTCTATTCCCTTCAGTTTCTTGGTTTGGCGTCGTTTTCTTGAAAACTTCCAAGATTCTATCTTCCTCTCGTTCGCACTTAAGCGGGCCCTTGGCGCGTGCCAGATTTTCGCTAGTGTGCGAATTCCAGTGTGTATTGCGATCCTATTCTCGTCTCACTCACTCCTAGGGATAAAGTTGGCGCGTGGCAGTTTTCGTGGTGAGTTCTCGCGCTTTGTGTGTGTGTGTGAGGTGAGCTTTGGTTCGCTAGCGGTGAGCGTTCCGCTTGACTATCGTGTGTGGGGGTTCGTGCCTACCCTTAGCCTACGATTAATACTAGACTTATCGATTAATACTTATCTGACTACTTAATTACTTATTTTAAATTATTAAATTTGTGAGGAGCCGTATGGTTCCTTACATTCCCCTCTTACTTCGGGGGGCGTTGTGAAACGGCGATCTCGTCCCGCTTGTTAATGTGGATCCGGAATTCCCCTCCCCCGGCTCGGAAGAGAAATTTCCGGTCCACCCGGCGTCCGCTGCGTTCTTGTGGCATGATATGCGCCACCAGGGATCGCGGCAGGCGATTCCCTTCCATCCGGATGCGCCAATGTGGTGGGGGGACGATCCACTCCTCGTCCTCCGTTGTTGCTGGGCGAGAGTGATCGTCGCGGCAAAATGATGCGGCGTCCTGGGTCGGTGTGGCTTTTGCCTCGCTATGCGTGGGTACCTGCTGTCGGTCCACGGTGGCCAGTTCTAGGGATCGTTGCTGCTCGTCAACCCAATCCATTTCTTCCGCCCAGCTCGCGAAAGCGGGAGGTTGGGTGCCTTCATCTCTCTCGTCTGGCTCTGTGGATGGAGTGTGGGCGTCAGGCTGTTCATATGCCCCCAGGGCCGGCATCTCCTCGTCGGCGTCGCCTCCGGTGGGTAGGAGTGCCTCCAGCCAGTCTCGGGTGGCTCGCCGCAGTTGCCTATGGCTGACCCTCGGTGCGGATGGGTGTAGGGGTGTGTGTACCCACGGTTGCTCCTCACCACCGTCTCCCTCGAGGGACGTAGGGCTCTCGCGATCGGGTTCCTCCAGGTCCTGGGTCTGAAGCGGGCTTTCAGTCCCTGTGCTGCTCGTGCCTGAGTCGACCGTGCCCTCCAGTGTGCTGACCTCCCATTCACCCGCGCTTTCGTCTCCGGAAGGGGATGGTGACGGCGGAGCGGCGGGACGGCTATCCTCGTCGTCGGTGATTTCCACGACCTCTGGGGTCGGGCTGACCAATGCGCTCGGCGTGTTGATTGGTGCGCTTGCCGCGTTGTTTGAGGTGGTGGTGTCCGTCTCCTCCTCGTTCTTCTCCCACGGGTACTCCAGCAAGACGCCATTCGGGCTCAAGGTTTCCGCTGCAACCGCCGTACCAGCCGTCTCCAGCCGCCATAGGTGGGGTTCGTCGGGCACACTTCGGCCTAGCGCGGCTTCCGTGGCCTCTGATCCGGGGCAGGGTCCGATGGCCTCCTCCACGCACTTGATCAGGTGCCACCAATCAGGGGAATTCCCCGTCGTCGAATCTGTGAAGAAACAATGGATTAGTTCTGGGTTTTCAAGGTGGTCTACCTAGCGTTTGTACGCAGCTAGATGGGTCGTGATGGACTAAGACGGGTCGATTAGTAGTTAGTTCTCCGGAGGATAAGTTAGTGCGGCACTGGGAGCATGGAGTTTTTCCCCCGTAGGGGAGTGAGGACGTTGGGAAGGCGCACCTTCCATCAAGTGGCCCTCACTGACTCCGCGTTGGCTCCTTTCTCAGTGGCCTGCCTCGTAAATTGCTCGTAGCTTATTCTACGGTATCCCCGGGATCTTCGTGGCCGTCAGGCTTCGGTGGTGCTAATTCCTGGGTTCCTCTGGGATAGGTCGCCTCTTTCAGGTCGGCCAGCGCTGCGGTTCTGCGTTGTCTTCCGTGTAGTTGCTGAAGTCGTACTATTGTGGGCGCGATAAACTTGACGACTTTGTATGGCCCTTCGTACTTGGGCGCGAGCTTTGCGGCGAAGTTGTCCGCTGCCTTGGACAAGTGATGTTTTCTGAGAAATACCAAAGATCCTAGCGTGGGTTTCCAGGCGCGGCGGCGGAGATCATAATGTCTCCTCTGTTCTTGAGAAGCTCTCTGCGTATTATCCCGTACGGCCTCAAACACTTCTCTCATCTTTTCTGCCTTATCAAGGGGCAGTCGAGCGACGTTTGTGTCTCCTGGCGTGACTTCATCGTACAGGGCTCCTGGGAGGCGTGGCTCCATGCCGTGAACGATGAAAGCTGGACTGAATCCAGTAGAGTCTGAGACGCTGCTGTTTATAGCCAGATTTAGTTCTGGCAAGAGCTCGTCCCAGGTTGTATGTTTCTCTTCGATGTATTGGGCGACCATAGTCTTAATGGTTCTATGTGCCCTCTCCGTCGGATTCTGCTGCGGAGTGTAGGGCGCGGTATATTGGATCTCCATTCCGGCTTGTTTGCAGAACGCCTTGAAGGACCGACTGGTAAATTGGGTCCCGTTGTCGCACACGAACACGCGGGGCACCCCGAAGTGGTTCAAGATCCGTTCTCGAAAGGATTTCTCGAGGTGAGCTGCGGTGGCTTTTCTCAAAGGAACCAACTCTACCCACTTCGAAAACGCGTCGAAGAATACCAATAGCATACTATTTCCACTCTTGGATCGCGGGAGGGGCCCAATAAAATCTGCACAAACCGTGTCAAACGGCTCACTTATCTGTCTGGTGCACATTTTACCGGCCGGCTTATTCTGGCTTACCTTATAGCGCTGACACGTATCGCACTTACGGACGTATCTAGCCACATCACGGAAGAGCCCTGGCCAGTAGTAACGTTGGGCAACCCGTGTGGTTGTCTTTCTAATCCCGAGATGTCCCGCCGTCGGCTGGTCATGGCACTCCAACAGCACCCGCGGTCGGTGTTCTTTGGCCACACACAGCTTCCATGGCACGGACTCCTCATCATCGGGCCGTGATCCTATATGTCGATATAGGTGTTCGTTCTCATAAACGTAGTGTGGGAAATCTTTTGGGTTCTCCTGTACTAGTTTTACCATCCGCTGGTACCAAGTGTTTTCGGTGGCGTTTTCCTGAATCCTGTGTACTACATCCAAAGGCTGGCGGGACAAAGCATCCGCGACTATGTTTTGGTCTCCGCGTCTGTATTGAACATCAAACTGATACTGTTGCAGTTCTAGCGCCCAGCGCGCTATTCGGCCGGTGGGGTTATCGATTGAGTTAAGTCACTTCAGCGCGAGGTGGTCGGTGATTACCTCAAATCGATACCCTTCCAAGTAACAGCGTAATTTCCTGGTGGCCCATACAATAGCCAGACATTCCTTTTCTGTGGCCGAATAGTTTTCCTCGGCGGCGATGAGACGTCTGCTAGCAAACGCGATGACACGCTCCGTGCCTTGGATCGTCTGAGTTAGGACGGCTCCCAGACCTACGTCACTGGCATCGGTTTGAAGGACAAATTTCTCGCTGAAATCCGGGCATGCCAACACGGGTGCCTCCGTGAGTTATCTTTTAAGTTCCTCGAATGCATCTTGTTGCTCCTGCTGCCATTGCCACTTTCTTCCTTTCTTGAGGAGTCCGGACATAGGCTGTACTATGCCCGGACAAAAATCGGTTACAAAATGTCTTAAATCTGTTGTGGAAATGTAAATGAAATATTCTGTTAGCAAAAGGATATCAGTATTGTATTGAATTTGAATTTGAGCGAATCTCAATTCCTTAGTCAGCTGCAATGCACACACATAAACGTACACACGTTTTTGTTTTTTACAAATCCAAAGTTTGTCGATAACTCAACATTTGAAAACTAATAAATAGTTTGCTGATCAGGCTTTTGAATTTTGAAAAACAAAAGCAATTTTAAGGAAAATTTCGACTGTAAAATTCAGCTTAATGGAATTTCTGTAAGGCTACCGATATTTTAAAATTTAACGTTTACCTAAAAAAAAAGGTAACCGCGCATTTTAAATAAACAGTGGTATTTTCGTTTTTCCCCTTGCGCGGTCACACTTACAATGCGACACACACACATTTACGACTTAATGGAAAGTGCGCCAGCAGAACATACATACATACATATGTGGAGGCCGTGACGTCAAATCGGCAAAGCAAAATTGGAAAATATTGGGGACTTGGTTAAGGAGGCTGAATTTCAAAAAAATGAAAATGCAGTTAATTGCGGGTATAACAGAGAAATGGCAAAAGAAAGAATAAAAACAAAAAAAATCGATTTTTGGGGCACTTTGGGGTCGTTTTTTTGTTTTAATTTTTACGTCACACTCTGCGCCTAATTATTTCCGAATTAATTTGATTTTTCTAGATTTTTAGGTCAATCCGTTCTGAGTGGAATTTGCTACTGACCAATTTTTTGATAAAGACAAATATTGATTTAGAGACTAGCAGGGTCGGTAGCCCGCAGCTTCGCCTGCCGAAAATAAAATTTAAAACTAAGCATACCTTTATCTTTGCTAATTATTTTAAATTTTAAAAATGCCCAATTTTTAGCCTATAAACCGAGGAAAGATTTTATCAGAACTTTTTTCCTTAAATTCCGTAAAAACAACAGTATTTTGTCCTATGCAAACTACTTAAGGAAAATTCAAAATTGCCAAAAAAAAACCATTATGTGTTTTTTAAAATCGTTCTAAAATTCTTATGAATTGTTTGCATAAGTTATCAAATGGACAAAATAGAAACAAACAAATTAGTTTTTCGACACAAATCCTCACTCTAAATTTCTTTAAAACATTTGTACTTTGTCCAAAACATATTGTTTTAAAATATAAAATGTCATACTGCGATGAGCATGTAATTGAATTTCCAATCCATTGCCATTCAAGCCCAGAAACATTAATCTAAACAACATTTTTTGTGAACAAAATTGATAAGATACGATTTTGATGAAATTTACATGTTAACCATATTAAACTCTTTTTCAATTTCGGAGAGTTTTGACTATCGCTGTCACGCTCTTACCCAGATTAATTTATGGATTTTTTCCGTATGAATGAAGAGTACAAAAAATATAAAAGTTGTTTTGTCAAAATATGGATTATCACGCCGCGTTGAGTTCGTAATTCGATTCCAAATCGTTTAGCGTTTAAATCTAGAAAATAAATTTTTTTTCTAAAAAAAATGCAACAAAAAATCGCTAAAAGATTTACATAGCTTTCCAACAACCAAAATAATAATTTTGGTTAAGATTTAAGAAATTTGAGGGTATATTTATACCCGTTACTCGTAGAGTAAAAGGGTATATTGTATTCGTGCAAAAGTATGTAACAGCTAGAAGGAAGCGTTTCCGACCCCATAAAGTATATATATTCTTGATCAGGATCACTAGCCGAGTCGATCTAGCCATGTCCGTCTGTCCGTCTGTCCGTCTGTCTGTCTGTCTTCTTGTCTGCGTCTGTCTGTCTGTAAGAACGCTGAGATCTCGGAAACTATAAAAGCTAGAAGATTGGCATTTTGCATGCAGATTCTAGGAGTTCCTACGCAGCGCAAGTTTGTTTCAAAAAGGTGCCACGCCCCCTCTAACGCCCACAATCGCTTATATACGATTTTAAAAATTTCAATATTTCGGAAAAGTAAAAATGCAGTTTTATTGTGTTTATCAATACATATCGAAATGTAGAAGAAATTTTTCAAATCGGACCATTCGTTAAAAAGTTATGCGTGTTCAAAGTTTCTATCTCCATCTCCCTCGCACTCCCTTTACCTGAGTAACGGGTATCTGATTGTCGGGGCACCCGACTATAGCGTTCTCTCTTGTTTTAATGTGAGTTCGCCCTGAAATGTTACAAACGCTTCAAAATGTGATGGGATGTTTATCCTTTGACAGTTGAAAAAATTACTGTCTCCAATTCAAATTTAAAACAAGAGAGAACGCTATAGTCGGGTGCCCCGACAATCAGATACCCGTTACTCAGGTAAAGGGAGTGCGAGGGAGATGGAGATAGAAACTTTGAACACGCATAACTTTTTAACGAATGGTCCGATTTGAAAAATTTCTTCTACATTTCGATAGGTATTGATAAACACAATAAAACTGCATTTTTACTTTTCCGAAATATTGAAATTCTTAAAATCGTATATAAGCGATTGTGGGCGTTAGAGGGGGCGTGGCACTCTTTTGAAACAAACTTGCGCTGCGTAGGAACTCCAAGAATCTTGATGCCAAATACCAATCTTCTAGCTTTTATAGTTTCCGAGATCTCAGCGTTCATACGGACAGTGAGACAGACAGACAGACAGACAGACAGACAGACGGACAGACGGACAGACGGACAGACGGACATGGCTAGATCGACTCGGCTAGTGATCCTGATCAAGAATATATATACTTTATGGGGTCGGAAACGCTTCCTTCTCCCTGTTACATACTTTTGCACGAATACAATATACCCTTTTACTCTACGAGTAACGGGTATAAAAATTTAAGCAAGTGGAAACTTTTGAATAGAATGCCAAAGGAAGAATAATTTTAGGATGGATTTTATTTCATCGGTCCTTCAAAACAAAACCTCTTGATCTTGGCCATGCTACCTCGTTCTACCTTTTCTCCTTTGTTAATTGCCCCTGTATTTTTGTTTTTTAAAGATGCAATTTTTAAACTATTTAAACCGAGTATTGTTTACTCTTTGTAAAGAACTTATTTCTTGATAATTAATAAGTTACCTAAGAATGTAGCAAAGGTCATATTATGCACATGGGTAACAAAAATACAAACCAAATACTCTTGGCGAATTTGCTATCGGGGGATTTTTGGAAGGTATCCACAGTAGACAACTCTTATAAGGGAATCAAATATTTATGCGGAGCAATGTTTTGCTTTATGTATTTGACTAATTTAAGAAAAGGAATCAAGAAACTCAATTCGATGTTACTGCATTTTACCATTGATATTTTGTTTCACTATTTTTATTTTCATTATTTTTTCACCTTGATTAGAATTATATTAATAACTAGCAGGGTCGGTAGCCCGCAGCCTCGCCTGCGGAAACTAAAATTTAAAATTAAGCATACCTTTATCTTTGCTAATTATTTTAAATTTAAAAAATTCACAATTTTTAGCCTATAAACCGAGGAAAGATTTTATCAGATCTTTTTTCCTTAAATTCCGTAAAAACAACAGTATTTTGTCCTATGCAAACTACTTAAGGAAAATACAAAAATTGCCAAAAAAAAACATAATGTGTTTTTTTAAATCGTTCTAAAATTCTTATGGATTGTTTGCATAAGTTATCAGATGGACAAAATAGAAACAAAAAAAATTAGTTTTTCGACACAAATCCTCACTCTAAATTTCTTTAAAACATTAGTACTTTGTCCAAAACATATTGTTTTAAAATATAAAATGTCATACTGCGCTGAGCATGTAATTGAATTCCCAATCCATTGCCATTCAAGCCCAGAAACATTAATCTAAACAACAGTTTTTGTGAACAAAATTGATAAGATACGATTTTGATGAAATTTACATGTTAACCATATTAAACTCTTTTTCAATTTCGGAGAGTTTTGACTATTGCTGTCTCGCTCTTACCCAGATTAATTTATGGATTTTTTCCGTATGAATGAAGAGTACAAAAAAAAGTTGTTTTGGCAAATATGGATTATCACGCCGCGTTGAGTTCGTAATTCAATTCCAAATCGTTTAGCGTTTAAATCTAGAAAATTAATTTGATTTCTTAAAAAAAATTAAAAAAATTGCATTAAGATATGTATACATATTTAAGAAATTTAAGGAATTTGAGGGATTATTTGTAATGTGAGTTCGCTTTGAAATGTTACAACCTATCCAAAATGTGATGGGAAATTCATTTTTCCACAGTTTAAAAAAATGATTTTCTCCAATTCTTATTTCTTCTACATTTCGATAGGTATTGATAAACACAATAAAACTGCATTTTTACTTTTCCGAAATATTGAAATTCTTAAAATCGTATATAAGCGATTGTGGGCGTTAGAGGGGGCGTGGCACCCTTTTGAAACAAACTTGCGCTGCGTAGGAACTCCAAGAATCTTCATGCCAAATACCAATCTTCTAGCTTTTATAGTTTCCGAGATCTCAGCGTTCATACGGACAGACAGACAGACAGACAGACAGACAGACAGACAGACAGACAGACAGACAGACAGACAGACAGACAGACAGACAGACGGACAGACGGACAGACGGACATGGCTAGATCGACTCGGCTAGTGATCCTGATCAAGAATATATATACTTTATGGGGTCGGAAACGCTTCCTTCTCCCTGTTACATACTTTTGCACGAATACAATATACCCTTTAACTCTACGAGTAACGGGTATAAAAATTTAAGCAAGTGTTTAATTGCTTAAACGTTTAAATTTGTTTAAACAATATGAGGCACGTGTAATAAAGAGCAAGAGAATCAATTGGTTTGAATATTTAATGTTCTTTTAATATTATCAATGCGATTTGAATTTTAGTTCACAAAAATCGGTTACAAAATGTCTTAAATCTGTTGTGGAAATGTAAATGAAATATTCTGTTAGCAAAAGGATATCAGTATTATATTGAATTTGAATTTGAGCGAATCTCAATTCCTTAGTCAGCTTCAATGCACACACATAAACGTACACACGCATATATGTATCTAATGGCTGTGTGTGTTAAATACGCATTTTTTGGATATATATATTTTGTGCGTGTGTGTGTACATAGCAGAGCGAATCATTGTTTGTTTTTGTTTTTTACAAATCCAAAGTTTGTCGATAACTCAACATTTGAAAACTAATAAATAGTTTGCTGATTAGGCTATTGCATTTTAAAAACAAAGGCAATTTTAAGGAAAATTTCGACTGTAAAATTCAGTTTAATGGAATTTCTGTAAGGCTACCGATATTTTAAAATTTAACGTTAACCTAAAAAAAGGCGCAAAAGAAAAGATTTGCGATATAATCGATTTTTTAACCGCGCATTTTAAATAAACAGTGGTATTTTCGTTTTTCCCCTTGCGCGGTCACACTTACAATGCGACACACACACATTTACGACTTAATGGAAAGTGCGTCAGCAGAACATACATACATACATATGTGGAGGCCGTGACGTCAAATCGGCAAAGCAAAATTGGAAAATATTGGGGACTTGGTTAAGGCTGAATTTCAAAAAAATGAAAATGCAGTTAATTGCGGGTATGCCATAAGATTATGAACATAACATTTTAAAACCATTTTAACAACATTTATAACAGAGAAATGGCAAAAGAAAGAATTAAAAAAAAAACAAATCGATTTTGGGGTACTTTGGGGTCGTTTTTTGTTTTAATTTTTACGTCACACTCTGCGCCTAATTATTTCCGAATTAATTTGATTTTTCTAGATTTTTAGGTCAATCCGTTCTGGGTGGAATTTGCTACTGACCAATTTTTTGATAAAGACAAATATTGATTTAGAGACTAGCAGGGTCTGTAGCCCGCAGCTGCCGAAATTAAAATTGAAAATTAAGCATACATTTATCTTTACTACTTATTTTAAATTTAAAAAATTCCTTGTTTTTAGTCTTTAAGCCGAGAAAAGATTTTATCAAAACTTTTTTCCTTAATATCCGTAAAAACAACCCTATGAAAACTACTTAAAAAAAATACAAAAACTTGAAAAAAAACCTTATGTGTTTTTTTAAATCTTTCTAAAATTCTTTTGGATTGTTGGCATAAGTTAACAAATGGACAAAATAGAAACAAACAAATTCTTTCATTTCATTTTCATTAGTACTTTGTCCAATACATATTGTTTAAATATAGAATGTTATACTGCGTTGAGCATGTAATTAAATTCCCAATCCATTGCCATTAAAGCCTTAAAACATTATTCTAAAAAACATTTATTGAGAAAAAAATTGATAAGATACGAATTTGATTAAATTTACATGTTAAAAATATTAAACTCTTTTTCAATTTCGGAGAGTTTTGACCATTGCTGCTCTTAGCCAGATAAATTTATAAATTTTTTTTATATGAATGAAAAGTACAAAAATATGTATTTCAAAGCAGTACTTTGTCCAAAACAAACTTCCAAAATATGGATTATCACGCCGCGTTAAGTTCGTATTTCAATTCCAAATCGATTAGCGTTTAAATCTAGAAAACAAACTTGTTTTCTAAAAAAAATGCAACAAAAAATCGCTAAAAGATTTACATAGCTTTCCAACAACCAAAATAATAATTTTGGTTAAGA
>JBAMCF010000447.1:0-12573 GCA_037075285.1 Drosophila lutescens
ATAAACTGATGACTTGGGTGGGCCTTTTTATTGAGTTTTTGCTCAATTAAACAAGGATGGGTGATGTTGGCTTTGGCAACATTATACCGGGTGCCAGATCTACGTGAACAAAAACGAAAAATTAGGGAAACTATTGAAAATGCCCTTTTTTTGTAAAAATAATTACCCAAAAAGGCCTGGCACGACTACGGGAATGATATTTCTCCTTTCTTCGTATGGATGGCTGGCGGATGGGTATTTTAAGGCACTTTGAATAACTTAACCTCGCTGGGTTGTTTTACTAATACTTTGAGCTGCACTTAAACACGTCTGTATAGTTTGACAATCCGGAAGAAAAGAGAACGTGGTTAAGCTTGGCCTTACGGACGTACCCCTTAGCGATGGTATAGAATTAAGTATGACTGTAGATCTGCATTAGTGCAAACGCTGCACACTAGGTGGCGCAGTCGATAGTGAAGGGTGGCCACATCGGTGAGTCACGATATAAGATAAGATATGGATATTTATAACACATTCTTGGGCAGATTTATTTTGCCTACTTTTAGGAAACTGGAGTGACAAGCGCCACTACAAGTACCTGCTCAGCTGGGTTGCCGTCAGGACTTCCCGAGGAATTAGAGTCCCCTTTATAAATTTTTATGTGTATGGCACTAAAACCATAGTTGAGCTTTCCCCGAGCAGCCTCTATGGGAGCGATCGACTCCTTATTTAGTACCACGATCGCTTGGTTCACGTCACCTGCGCTCTCCTCCACCTTAACGACTTTCCAGTCTTTTGTGGGGAGATGTGGGTTGCATTCCTGCAACATATAGAGGATATCCTCCGGTGATACGATGGCTGCTGGGAGCCAAATTCTGGCTCGTGGTCTACCTGGGACGTCACACCAATCTAGTGCGACTATGTTCGCCCCTTCGTAAACTGCTCCGAGCTGAGCTACCGCCTGTTTGTAAAGGTCAGCTGATCGTTGATCATCGCAGGCCACCACTTTTACACTGCCCTGGTACCAGCCCGCGTCCATACAGCAAGGCGATGAACTGGGCTTCTCGCGTACTATACGCAGGCAAATAAGTGACAGCTTGGACTCAACCGCCTTCCATTTATTTCTGGGGATCCTGTTCTCCGGATTTCCCCTATCTATAAGTCCTAGTAGGATCCGATCTTTGGTAATCTCGGCAAAGGAGACCGACGGCTGGATCTTCGATCTCTTCGCCGACGGACCGTTGCCTCTTCGCCTGAGCACCTTCTTGCTGGGGCTTCTCTTGCCCATAGTTGGGAAACACCGTCCTTGCCCACTCTACCTTCTTTAGCCATTCTGGCGAAGGCGTGGCGACAGTGCTTCTGGCATGCGAGCGCAGGGTTTGGGCGGCAGTCCTTCTCTCTGCGTATGTGAATTTCTTGTCACCAGCGGGTGACCCGATCGACTTTGCTGCGCCTACCGCTGGTTTTGGCGCAGATGCGCACATAGCGGAGGCGTTAGCGAAAGTCTTTCTGTCCCCCGACATCCCTAGTTTGGGATGGGGCCCTACTGGTGCTTGCAGTGGAACCATCGTTCGTCTTTGCAGCGCCGGGTTTTCGTGGAGTTCCCGTCTCCGTTTTCTTGTTTGTATTTTTATTGTTTATTGTTTCCATAATTGGTCCCACGAGCTGCGGAGAAGGGGAAAGGTCCGCCCGGGCAGAGATCCGCGGTATCCGGGTAAGGCGGTAGATAGAACAGGGGGTCGCCATCTCCCTGAGCCCACCGTTTGAGACTGAGCTAGTTGTTGATCCGGGCCCCCAGCCAGGCTGACTCTTGGCACGGTCCGAATTACACCGTAGTCCGGACCGGAGTGAGATGTTGTTTGGGAGAGGAAGTGGGTAGGTGGTGTGTGGGGGATATTGGGATTGTGTAAAGCAACTGTTTAGATGCGGCTGAACAAATCGCATCGTCGGTATTGCCTCGTTGCAAGATACCCGCTGGTTGTCCGGGACTGCTTATTTGCTGGGGTTTCCGTCCACGATTCCGTGTTTGACTTCCACCTCCAGCTTATCCGCAACCTGCGACCCGCTCGGTCGCCCCAGCTAGGCGGCTTCAGAACCATCTCACAAGTTCCTCAGACCGAGTCCAAGACCCTAATAACACAAACATATTTTTTTTTAATTTATATTCGTGGTCTATAAACAAAATTTATTGTCAAAATTATTTCGAAAAAAAAAAAAAATAAATAAATCGCCAAACTGTTTTCTCCACACAATCCAGTGTGACCGTATATCCTTACGGACTTTCAATTGGTTCCCAAATTCCAATTCAATATAATTTCAGTGTAAACGATTTCGCAATAAATTTTAAACTCCTGTCCGTAAACGAAACGTATTCCATATTCGAAGGATTTGCTGCTCAAATCTCGAGCAAATACAACAGGGCTCCCCCAAATCATCTCAACCTCCACCAAGACTACATTTCGTCTGGCTGTCAGCTTCCTCCGATCGATACGGAGATTTTCTCAGGCGATTATCTGCGCTGGCCGACTTTCCGGGACCTTTTCACGGCGATCTACATAGACAATCCGAGTCTCACGCCTGTTGAAAAGCTGTACCATTTAAATGCCAATACTAGTGGCGAAGCTCATTCTATAGTTTCCAAGTCCCCACTCACCAATGATGGCTTCCGCTCAGCTTGGACAAATCTAACTGAGCGTTTCGAAAACAAGCGATTTCAGCTGAACAGCCAACTAAAAACATTGTTCAATGTGCAATCCATGGCACAAGAGTCTGGGGCATCCTTAAAGGTATCCGGTAGTCAAATTGAGAATTGGGACCCTATTCTAGTCTACATTTGCTCCACAAAGCTACCAAAGCTCACGCTCTCATTATGGGAGCAATCCATCCAAAATAAAGCCGAAATTCCTACTTGGCTGGAGCTTAATTCCTTTTTAACTGAGCGCCATCGAACTCTAGAGGCCGTCGATAGCATCCGGTCTGCTCATTCACTACATGTCCTGCCAAAAGAGACACATCGGATGGCAGTATCGCCAAGAATAAATTCTTTCACTACGAGGGTAGTTCCAATACCCAAAGTTTGCGATCTATGTTCAAAAAAGAACACGCTTCCACGCTTCCTAAAAATGACGATAAATGATCGGTCATCCTACATCCGCGATAAAAAGTTGTGTTCGAATTGCTTTGCAACCAGCCATCCACTTAGTGATTGCACCAGCGCCCAAAACTGTTTTTCTTGTCAAAGTCGGCATCATACGCTGTTGCATCCAAGCAGTACTTCTACAAGGACTTCGTTACCATCCGACGCTCCAAGGCCAAAGTCCACCTCAATACAACACAGTATTTCCTCTTATTCCGCGCAAATTGTCAACGCGCATAGCCATTCCGAACCACGTACAAAAAGTACCTCTCACCAATGCAGATCATTCCAACTATTGGGTTCCATATCCCGCCTTGGATCGCAGACGTTCCCGAGGTATTCAATCCTTGGACGTTCTTGGACGATGATGCACTATGGTCAGTACAATCAAATGGCCCTTACGACACCAATCAATGCTTGTTACGCGCGGGGCCCTACACCGTTTTGGGCGAGTAAACGAAATCGCGGACAAAGAAGACAATTTCACAATAGACAATTAAAAATACATGCAGGTCAAAATACGAATAGTCAAGATACATAAAGTAAAACTAATTATTTGCTAAGTAGGATAGTATTATCGATTTAAAGATAGGCAGTGAGTCGGTAGTAGATATTAGGTGATATAGTCTATTATAGTCATTGCAGAGTACTCTAAATGGTTCATGCATTGCATAATTAGAGATACAATGATTTAAAACTAGAGGAATATAGTTTCTTGTGAATCTATTTGGCACATTAAAATGCAGGCGACCCAGTAACTCGGGACTCTCCACATCACCATGAATAAGATTCCTAATAAACGTAATACCAAGCATAGTTCTTCGATTAACTAATGATGGCAAGTTAATTAGAAGTAGTCTACTAGAATAGGATGGCAGTATTAGGCTTGTATCCCAGTTAAGTCCCCGTAAGGCAAATATTAAAAAGTTTTTTTGCACAGACTCAATCCGGTCTATATGCACCCCATATTGGGGACTCCAAACTGGAGCGCAGTACTCAAGAATTGGTCGGACTAATGAAATAATAAATAAAGACTCCAAGGTCGTCAGCATGCGTTATTCTATCTAACACACAACCACTCAAAGTATAAGTTGAATAGTGAGGGCTGACACGAAAAAAGGTCATTAGTTTACACTTAGAACCATTTAAATTTAAATCATTATTCAAGCACCATGTTTGAAATGCATTGAGATCAGATTGTAAAGCTAAACTATGTGCGGGATCATTAAATTGCAGGCACAACTTAACGTCATCTGCGTACATAAGTACACGTGAGTTCGTTAGGACTAGAGGAAGGTCATTTATAAATAATGTAAACAGGAGCGGACCAAGATGACTTCCTTGTGGTACACCGGACGTAATTAGGGATGATAAAGAGTTTTTAAAAATGACCCTTTGAGTCCTGCTATTCAAATAACTTAAGATCCACCTAAGAAGATCATCAGGAAACCCCAAAAGGTCCAATTTCCGAACTAAAATCGGATGGTTTACAGAGTCAAACGCCTTACTGAAATCAGTGTAAACCACATCAGTCTGACAATTTGTTCTAATACCATTTAACACAAATGAAGTAAACTCCAAAAGGTTGGTTGTCGTTGACCTACGTTTTATAAATCCGTGCTGACAAGAGGAAATAAGAGACATACAACTGTGCTTCGGAATAGCTGATAGCTTTGAAATACCTCTGTAATTACCTGCGTTCAATTTGCTCCCCTTTTTATGAAGCGTGATAACAAACGATTCCTTTTTGTAGAGTCTAGACTTCACATTTTTAAGTCGTGACAACTCTTTACTAAACCACGGAGGTCGGCTAGAAATTTTAGGATAATACGTAGGAACGCATGTATAAAAAACTGCGTTTAATACATTATAAAATATATTAACAGCTTCAGTCATATTAGTACATAAATACAGATTAGACCAATCCGAGCAAGCGATAAGGCTATTGATAAGTTGAAAGTTTGCCCTACGAAAGCAGGGGATGCGTTTAGCTGACTTTTGACATATTTCAATTAATTTTGTACCCGTGTCAACAGTCAGCTCTAGCGTTGGGTGATATGGGTCTTCCGGTAAAGTAATTGCAGAGGTTTTAACTATGCAGACACAATCTGGACTTGAAACAAAGCATAGATCCAGTAATCGTCCTAACGAATTTTGAACATGGTTTACTTGAGACAATGAAATATCAAGCAAACCATCAAGAAAATCATGCTGCGTTGAAGGTAACAATATATTCGATGTTTCGACGGTGGACCATGTCGCTCTAGGCATATTAAAGTCACCTAAAACTATTAACTGATCCCTATTTGATAGTTTACTTGAAATAAACTGGATAGCGGACAGATGATTTGCATATATTGGGAATTCAGATGACGGCGGAATATAAGAACATGTTATGTATATAGAAATACCCGGAAGGGATAGTTTTATACACAGAAATTCAATGTCCATTATTTCGTCGGACGTTATTTCTTCAGACGTTAATTCTGAGTCAACTGCAATTAAAACACCACCTCCACGTCGGGAGGGACGATCAAGCCAGTACGTTGTGAAC
The DNA here is from genome assembly GCA_037075285.1 of Drosophila lutescens. Lineage (NCBI taxonomy): Eukaryota > Metazoa > Arthropoda > Insecta > Diptera > Drosophilidae > Drosophila > Drosophila lutescens. Next base: position 5,670 of record JBAMCF010000447.1, read on the forward strand.
TTACTTGGAAAAACTTCGGAACTAAGAATTTCAGGTTTTAACCAAGTTTCTGTGAACACAATAACATGGGAAGACAAGGTGAAACTATCAGTGTACAATTTGGTCAACTTACTTTGTAAACCTCTGGTATTCTGACAGGAAAGCAGAAAGAAAGAATCTAGTTTTTTGATTTCGATACGGATGAAGATGTGGATGGCTCTTTAAAGGGATTTCCAACTTCCTTTGAACGAATTTTCTTTTTTCTAGCTTCGTACTCTTTAACAAAAATGCCTGCAGGCCAAAAATTGGGTGAGCACATCGTTGCAAAATGAGCACAGGGAACACCGATCTTAAATGATGATACTTCCCTAGCATATGGAAAATTAAATCGTTCAACCTTTAGATCATCAATCTGAACTTTGTTACGGATATAGGCCGTAATGTCCAGGGATGACAGGTCAGGATTCAGCCGAGAAACAAAAATTTGTTTCCCCTGCGGTACACAGGTGACTGTTTTTGGTACCACGCATGTGACAGGTTTTGGTACTACAGCATTTATGGCTGCACTACCAGTTCCAGTCGGTACTCCAGACGTTAAGTCCACATGCGGCGTTGGAATCATTTCTGTATTTTTTTAACAGATTTTTCGGATGTCTCATGCGGCAAAATCTCACGATCTTTACATTCGGATACCGAATCTTTTTTAGCTTTCGACCTCAGTACCATTTGTGCGGCAGCTGAGATCGACTGCTGTGCTGCAGACCCCGGATCGCCAGAGAGAGTTGCACTAGCGTCTTCCGTGGGTTGTCTATCGACCGCGATCTTTTTATGCTTAGAAGAATCGGGCTCAGATTGCATACGGCTAGTGAGCTGCGACTCAAGCGCCACAAGCAGATCCGTATTTCTACGGCTGTTACGAATTAATTCCGTTACAGTGCTTTTTGTGACCCGTCTTATAGAGATTGCCTGGGTTTCATACGCGATACATTCTTCACAATAGTAGCGCAAGCCACTTCTCATGTCGATTGCATCGCGAACCAGGGCCGAATAGCCAAGACATTTTGCATGAAAAATACTATCGCACGAATGGCACGGAATGCTCTGTTGTCCAGCCAAAATCAACGACTTGCATTTCTTCGAACAACAGACAGCCATTATCGCTATATTCCGAACCACGGTGCAAAGAGAAAAAAGCTACGAGAGTAAGAGAGAGCGGGAGAGAGTGAGCGGGAGTGAGTAAGCGGGGGAGCGTAAGTTTTAGCTGTGCCAACAACAACGTTTTATGCGGGAGTGCGGGAGAGCGGGTAACTACCGTATAGATTCTTACCGCTCCAAACAGCGTTTGGTAGAAAAGGAGAATGCAATTAGATAAAACAATAACAACAAACACTGCACAGAGACTGGGCGTGCAAACTAATTTAGTTAATTTAAACACAAAACCATCACTATGCACTCGCGAAGCGAACGGATGTTGTTAGAGACATAAAAAGCTATATAAATGTTAGAAAATTTGAATTAAACCCCGATGGTTTATGGACAAAAAACAAAAATTCGGAGCGCAAGACAAAAACACGACCGTTCACTGAAAGAGCGAAAGCTGATGAATGAATCCTACCCATGCCGAGTCTGCCATAAGATCCATCCGCTACGGAAATGCCACAGCTTTCTGCGGCTTAGTGCTGAGAAACGGCTCCAGGAAGTACGTATCCACAAGTACTGCTTCAATTGCTTGGCCCTACGATCATTCCGAGGAATCCTGCCGCAGTGATCATCACTGCCACAAGTGTGGAAAGGGCCACCACACGCTGCTACACAAGGACCACCAATCTTCGCTTCCATCATGTACCTGAGTCTACTATCCTGAGGTTCTTGCTACGGAGGTCCTCGCAACGGGGGTGAGAATGTTCACTCCAGAAGGGCGTTTAATTTCGGGAAGCAGTGTCGAGCGGCAGTTTTCTCCAGATGTCCACATCTTGCTCGCTCGCACTGCCCTTCGCTCTCCCTCTCCAACTCTCCCGCAACTCTACGCTCCGCTCTGGAGCCGCTAAGTTAAGCTTCATGTAATTAGTTCCAATTTACAAGTGTAACAATAAACAGCCGCTCATCGCGCAAAACCCCGAAAGTTTTTCCACCGTGTTTTGACTCATCATCTTCTTCAATAAAGCCACCCCCGCCCCAACACTTTTTATACCCGTTACTCGTAGAGTAAAAGGGTATATTGTATTCGTGCAAAAGTATGTAACAGCTAGAAGGAAGCGTTTCCGACCCCATAAAGTATATATATTCTTGATCAGGATCACTAGCCGAGTCGATCTAGCCATGTCCGTCTGTCCGTCTGTCTGTCCGTCTGTCTGTCCGTCTGTCTGTATGAACGCTGAGATCTCGGAAACTATAAAAGCTAGAAGATTGGCATTTTGCATGCAGATTCTAGGAGTTCCTACGCAGCGCAAGTTTGTTTCAAAAAGGTGCCACGCCCCCTCTAACGCCCACAATCGCTTATATACGATTTTAAAAATTTCAATATTTCGGAAAAGTAAAAATGCAGTTTTATTGTGTTTATCAATACCTATCGAAATGTAGAAGAAATTTTTCAAATCGGACCATTCGTTAAAAAGTTATGCGTGTTCAAAGTTTCTATCTCCATCTCCCTCGCACACCCTTTACCTGAGTAACGGGTATCTGATTGTCGGGGCACCCGACTATAGCGTTCTCTCTTGTTTTATGTTTTAATTTTTAAAAACTAAAAAAACAACAAAAAAATTAAAGTGTTTTAAAAAAAAATAATTTTTATATATCATGTTTTTTGAAATAATGGTCACAATTTGGTAAACTTGGTAAATCCAATAGACTTAATAATATTTTTTAACAAAAAAATCACCAACTTGAAATGTTCAAAAATCCTATGATTTACACCAAAACCAAAAATCTTGTTCTCACATTTAACTTTAATTTGTAGCATTTTTAAAATTCGTAGAACAAATATTAATAACTTTTAATCAAATAAATTAAACTCAATAACTTTAATCATAATGACTATAATAATATTAATTGATGATTTTAATTTATTTTACTCAATAACAAAACTTTCCGTGCCACACGTCTTTTGAATAAGATTCTGTAACAATTTGATTTCAAAGCTACAACCAGGGTTTTCTAAAATATTCATAAATATTGAATAAATAATACAAATAATAATAAGAATGATGACGGGACTCAAAAAAATTATAGAATAAAGCCAAGGTCAGACGATCAAAATATTTGAAAAAAGTATCAACGTTTGCCATTAACTTACATAAAAAACAATTATTGTTTTTTTACATTTTTGAATGTTTTCTATGAAATAAAATAATTTGATCGTCCGATCGTGGTCTAAGCCATTTTTAAGTGTTGTTAAAAAATAAAAATTCGTGTTGGTAGTATTGATAACACTCAACATGAAATCGAATTGGCGAAAAATACCTACTATACCTTTAATATACGTAACCTTTAATGATTACGGTCCCTGAAAAATCTTATTTAAATGAAATATTTATTCGCGGAAAAAGTGTGACCTCAAGTTACAACGAAATTATGACCAATTATTATCTTTCTTCGGAATGTTGGTATTATCAAATATATGATGCACGGTCACATCAGTTTCAATTTCGTGAAAAAGTGAAAAAAGTAAAATTAGTTAATTTTAATCTAAAAAACAAGAAAAAGGTGAGTGATAAAATAAATGTTGTTGCTTAATAATCTTTATTTCAGCGTTACAGAGGTTAGTACCACAGATATTTTCGCCATTAATAAATATAAGCCTCCAGATGCTATCTTTAACACTAACTCTGCATTTCAGTGCCACTTGAAATGTTTTTAATCTTGACCAGGAGTAAATGGTGTGCGGTGTCCATTAAATGGTTGTATGAATAGTACTTCAGTACTAACTTAGTTGTTTAACCCAATCAAAATATTACATTTATTTCAGCCAGGCCGATTGAGACTTCTTGGGACCAGAACTGTTGGGCCTGCATTTCCCATATTTGATTTTTTCTTCTCATAGTTCTCATCCCCGACATAAAACAGCTGATCAGAGGGTAAATGGTCGGCCATGGCGAACTAGGCATAATTTCTGGAGAGATACCTTAATTTTGTGTGGATATGTAACTACTCTTTTTGTTATTCCTGGCCTTACATTCATATCTTAATTATTTTTGATATTTTCAGAAGACAGGCTTACAAGACATGGATACCTTAGACCTGCATTCGGCCAAGCAAAAACCGGGAATGCTTCAGGCATTAACAATTGTAAATATTATTAATAAATACATATACAAATATTACATGACAAAAAAGTTATTTTTATTGTGGGAAATCAGATACTGCAAAGTATTGGAAAACCAAAACTGGGAGGGTGTGGAAAAGCAGATATTGCAAATAGAGGAAAACCATAACTGAGCACGTGTGGAAAATCTATAATGGGGGAAGGCGAAAAACCAGTGGATTTTGGCCTGCATTCTATTGCCAGAGATCCAGATAGAAACCTCATTTCCCCCTTACTTTTTGTGTCACCCCCGTGTATTTTGAAACCAGAGATGGAAGAAATGTAAGGGGTAAATTAGGTTTTGTCCCTTCCGCTTGTATGGAGAAACCTGATGAAAAAATGTTATTTTCCAGAGGAATTTTCCCGGTGGGATGTTTTTATTATACATACTACTATATGTACCTGTACATGTATACCTGCATAATTTACCTTTGCATACTACCTATACTACTATTTTTGATAACTAATTGCCAGGCAAAACAGATAAAAATTGTAAAATAATATCCCCATTTGACAATAAATAATAACATAAAAAACGTTTCCCATGAATAGAGATGGTCATTTCACAAGGTTGCGCCATATGCAATTTCTGGGACAATGACTTTTTTACCTTTTTTGGCTCTTAAAACCGCGGACGCACGCGGACGCAGCTACAACTTTCCTAATATCAAGAAGAAAGTTCAAAAAACGTTTTAGGGAAGTATAAAAAAATAGTATTAAATAGTTTTTATTTATTTTCCATCAAAGTTGAAAAATATGGAAAAAATGGACGTTTCGCAAATAACGCATAACTAAGAGATCTGCCATAGGAACGATCGGAAATAAGAGAAATAATAGGAAATTTAACATTTTTGCGATTTGTAAATTAATAGGAATGATCTGCAAGAGGTATATAAGCTTCGGACTGGCCGAAACTACCTTCCTTTCTTGTTTTAAGTGAAAAATTGTTCAACTTTGAAAGGGCATATCTTTTACAAAAATTTGACTTGACATATTTGTAATAGTGGATCAATACCCTGTCGATTGGTATGGGTCACAACTTTCTAGGACAAAGTCAAAAAAGTGATTTATTGCACGTTTTTTGGCCCAAGGCGCCACTGTGCGACGGCCGAGAGAGCAACAGCCAAGAAAACTGACGAGGGAGGGTAGTGCTGTGTGGAATGGGGAGGGGATAGGTGCAATTTAAGTTCAAATTTGTTTTGGATTTTAAAAAATTAAACGCGGCTGCTCAAAAGTGCGGCATCAGCATCTTAGCCGGACGATGGAGTGCGAGCTGCAGTCTCTTTTTGAATTGTACTTTTAGTTTCTAAACAGAGCTCAAGCTGCCCAAACGGGTTACCAATAAATCGTTAAATATAATGAAATAACTTTTGTTATAATTGGCGCTCAACCGTGGAAAGTTCCGCGACTCCGAATAATAATTTTTCTGTCCAAAATATAGAAAATTGTTCGTGGAGAATAAACCGTTTAAAGTCGTTAAAAAAAAAAATAAATAATAAACGCAATCGTCTTGAAGAAAATTAACTCAATAATTTTTATGTGTGTAAAAATTATTTTTATGTGCAAAATATAGAAAATTGAATGCAGAGAATGTTTTTTCAAGTGCAAAACATTGAAATTGTTTAAACGCAACGAAATAAAAAGTTTTTAAGGAAAATCAACGAATAAGAAGAAGAAAAGTGAAAACAATAATCATTTTAAGTACAATTATTTGCAACCAGCAGAACCAAATTCTTTAAAGCAGAAATTTGTTTGAGTGAAATAAAATAAAAACTGCAAATACATCGAAATTTCAAAACAAACTACTGGAGGATAAAAGACGACAAATATTCGCTGAATTCAACGTTTCGCCCCCGCAGAGGAACAATACAAGTAAGGCGATTGTTTATTATCTCTTCAGTAGAATCAAACTTTAAAAAAAAAAACATGAAAGATTTTTCCAGTTCAGGGATTATTCTAAGTAAAATTAAGTGAACTATAGAGACGAAACAAGAGATAACGCTATAGTCGGGTGCCCCGACAATCAGATGCCCGTTACTCAGGTAAAGGGAGTGCGAGGAGATGGAGATAGAAACTTTGAACACGCATAACTTTTTAACGAATGGTCCGATTTGAAAAATTTCTTCTACATTTCGATAGGTATTGATAAACACAATAAAACTGCATTTTTACTTTTCGAAATATTGAAATTTTTAAAGTCGTATATAAGCGATTGTGGGCGTTAGAGGGGGCGTGGCACCTTTTTGAAACAAACTTGCGCTGCGTAGGAACTCCAAGAATCTTCATGCCAAATACCAATAGTCTAGCTTTTATAGTTTCCGAGATCTCAGCGTTCATACAGACAGACAGACGGACAGACAGACGGACAGACAGACGGACAGACGGACATGGCTAGATCGACTCGGCTAGTGATCCTGATCAAGAATATATATACTTTATGGGGTCGGAAACGCTTCCTTCTAGCTGTTACATACTTTTGCACGAATGCAATATACCCTTTTACTCTACGAGTAACGGGTATAAAAACACGAACATTAGTGACGAAGAACTTTTAACAATATCAAAAGTTTTATTTGAAAAATTGTTACAAATTTCTAAAAATTATTCAAAATGCCGCAACTGAAT